>PVIW01006036.1:0-94413 GCA_004026585.1 Noctilio leporinus | reverse complement strand
CAGGTCTGTAGCTGGAGGCAGGTGAAAGGCAACCATACATTGATGTCTCTCTCCCTCTCTGCCTCTCTCCCATCCCCTCTCTCTCTAAAAATAATATTAAGGAGACAGAGGGGAGCAAAAAGGGGATGGATGTAATACAACAACAATAAAATAAAATAAATAATATTAAAATCTTAAAAAAAAAAAAAAAAAAAAAAAAGAGTATACACAGTAAGTATAAACAGTAAAGTTAGAGGCTTTAGCTTATGTCTTCTGTTCCTGGCATTTAGATGTAAAGGGTGCATATTGTCCAAGAATAAACTCTTCTTCCTATATACCGTAAATGGAGAGAGAAATGAAAGCATTACCTCCATAGTGTAGAAGAAGCATATAATTTAAATCTTGTCCAGACACCAAAATTTTAGCTAGAATCTTTGTACGTAAAACAGACTAGAAGCTTAAAATTAGAAAGGAAATTAAGTTCCATATGTATGAACAGTAAAAGGAACCATGAATAATCTACCCTACATGTATATGGGCAAAGAGCAAGGCCAGATACTCTTCTCACTGTTTAAACTTTGTAGAACACAGCTTTTTCACTGCAGTACCGCCAAGGATCACTGTTCGATGCAATATCATGAATGTGGTTATAAGCAATTTTTTCTTCCCAGCCATAAGTTAATGGCTGCTGTCTTTTGTGGAATAATCAATTTAGTTTCTCCTTTATTGTTGGATGCTTCATTTTTCCTCAGCATTTGCTTATCATCAACAATGGCTATGCATAGACAACTATCTGCACTTAGAACGGTTTCCTTGTTTTATATCCATGAAAGAAATTTCAAGGAGAAGAAACATTTTCAAATCTTCAACCTCACCACATGATGGTGGGGAGCCTACAGACAACCATTGCTCTCGGTGCATTTCTCTTTTATAATGGACTTACATTAAGGGCGAAGAAAAGGCAGACAGATGTGACCACTGTTATATTTGACTCATTATGTTATTAATTGTGATTTACATAGAGATATGTTACCTATATCTCCTTCATTAGTTGAGTAAGAGATAAGGTAAAGTCAGAGGGATAACCCCGCTACAGAGCAAAGAGTAAGCATACATATAATTTTAATTTTTATATGAAATTTAAACAGTGGATAGATTATGAAAATTTACTAGATTAACAAAATTTTTTACTCAGGGGAAAATACTAAAATACATTGTGGGTATTTAGCAAAACAACATTCCCTGTTGGCTGGAGATGCTAACAGATGCTTAGATGAAATGTTTGCTTTAGGTTTAATTACCTAGATAATTGTCATAACCATTTAGTTGTTTTTCCTACTTAGATCCATCGATACAGATAATGTGCAATTAATGAGAATTAGCCCTGCCAAATTATTGGGAACATAGGTTATAAAAATGTGATGTCTTGTGGTCTAGATTAAATCATGCAAGCACTCAACCAGTAATTATGTCTCTGTAACAAACTGATAGAGATTACAACAGTTCTCTGCTAGGGCTTTCCAGAAGAGCAGGGCCTTCAAATTTGGGAACTGGGAGGTATATTCACAGTGGAGGTTATTTGGTATTACAGTCTGAAAAAAGTTGGACTAAAGCTACCTTTAAAAACATAACAGTAAAATATACGCTTTTAAGCATACAGTTCTATGAGTTTTGATAAATCCATAGAGTCATGTAAACACCACCACAATCAAGATCCAGATAATTTCCCTTAATCACAGAAACTATCTGGTTCTGCCTCCCTTACATTCCCCCTCCTTCTCCCTGGCAGCCACTGTATATAGTTTTGCCTCTTCTAAAACATTATACAAATGGAGTCATAAAGTACGTGACCTTTTAAGTATGGCTTCTTTCACTTTGCTTCATGCATTTAAAATGTGTCCATGTTCTTATATCAATAGAATGTTATAGATTAATAGTATTCTGTGTATGGATATACCAGAGTTTGTTTATCCATTCACCAGTTGAAAGACATGTGTTTTTTTCAGTTATTGATATCCATCTCTGAATAAAGCCATCATAATTTGCAAGCAGATTTTTATTTAAATATGTTTTTATATTTACATAAATAATTTACATAAATACCTATCATATTGTAAATGTATGTTTAACTTTGACAAATTATGTTGATGACCTCTGCCATTTTATTAAAGTTATTTATATCTCTTAAATTAACTTAATTTAATTAAGGGTTGGGTTTAAACTTATCATCTTGCTATTTTGTTTTCAATTTGTTCCATTGGTTGTTTCCATTTTTCTCATTGTCTTTTTTTGTAAAAATTGAGTAGTCTTATGCTTCTACTTTATATCTTTTGTGAGTTTATTAGCTATACCTCTTTAAAAGATGTTTTTGATGTTTTTTAGGGATTGATATCATCTTGAATTTATTACATATTTGAAATTAACAAAGCATAATATTTTGATCCCATACTAACAATATATACCACAATTTTTAAACATATTATGTTGTTCAAAATTTTTTTTATTACCTGGGAAGGAACTATGAATAACATAGAATAAATTATGTCAAAATTGGAGTCATGACAGTGGGACTAGAGAGGCTTTTCACTACACAAAAACAAACAAGCTTGACTTATATGTATTGGTGAAATTTAACTTTGTAAGTATTATGAACCTGCCCTAAATTGTTTGTAATGCTTGTAGAAGATTTGTACAGTGTGGAATACTTAATTAAAAATATACATTTAGTATATTACTAATTGAAGATATTCCGATGGTAACAAAGTTCAGATATTCCTTTCTTTCTCTCTCTCTCTTTCTCTCTCTAGCATGAACATATTTCCTTCCTCTCTAAAATCATTGGAAGAAAAACATATCCTTAGGTGAGGATTTAAAAAACAAAAAGCTTGCCCTGGCCATGTTGCTCAGTTGTTTGCAGTTGTTGTAGTATTGTCCTGGACATGAAAATGTTGTGGGTTTAATTTATGGTGAGGGTGCATACCTATGTTCTGGGTTCAAATATCAGGACAAGGAGCATGTGGGAAGCAACTGACTGATGTCTCTCTCTCACCTCTCTCTCTCTCTCTCTCTCTTTCCCCCTTCCTTCCTTTCTTCTCTCAAATCAGTAATAAAATATTCTCAAGTGAGGATTGAAAGAAAAGAAAAATATATTTATTCTAATATTGTACATTACAAATATGTGAATAGCAGTGTTGTTTAATGGCTGATGTAATTTATCTATTAATAATTTTAATGATACACTTGTCCTACTATGGCAAGCTAAATAATGAGGTGGAGGAAGATCCAGAACATTGAAGGTATATTCAATGAATGAGGTATACAGAGAAATAAATAATTGATATAAATATATATAAATTTGAGTGGGGAGTAGTAAAGTTATTTCTCTATTTATTTCTTAGTAACAGAGAAAGATAAGTCTGATTTTTCTACTATATTCTGATCTCTGATAATGTAGTAAAAAGATACTTTTCCTAACATCTAAAAAAAACTTAGGAGATTAAAATGTCATCATACATTTACTGATATAGTATTAACGTTAAAATTCTAAAATGCCTTTATTAGTTTAAATGTAAAATACTATATATTTATATCAACTTTCATAATTAAAGATGAATGTCTATATTTTATTACTTTCAGATATGTTTGCAGAAATAAAAAATTGGTTTATTGAAAATTTGAATAATTTAATCTAAAAATTCTGTTGAATATTTTAAAAAGGTATTCAGTGATCTCTTAACCAAGCTAGAGGACTGGGAGCAATGTGTCTCTTGAACTAGCTATGTACTAATGACAAGTAAATGTAAACTACCAGCACTTATGAAGTTGAATTGCTTTCTTTCCCCTTGATTATTCCTACTGCTGATATAGGAAATTTCTATTTATCACTACCATTTTTTATTCAGTCTCCTTTTCTGAACTTTTACCAATCTTTTTTTTTATTCTAATAATTTTTGAAGGTTTTCAAGATATTAATAGGACAATAACTAGATTAAATGCTTGATTTACCACCGTGACTTGACTTCTCAAAAATATTCAGTAACTAACTATACAATCTCTCAAGATATAGAACACTTTACACATTATTATTTCCATTTTAGTAGGTGGCAAAGATAATTGATTCAATCATTTTGTCAGTGTTTGTCTATGCAGTTCAGGCCAGAGATCTGGCCTGAATTGAGCTCAGGTTTCACTTATTTCAGCAGCCAACAGTATCTCCCATATACTGTAAATATTCCAGTGAAGCAGCAAGAAGATAAAACACAGTGCTTCTCTTTCTTTTTCCCCTTAAATATAATGTTTTTCCCTTAAACATCGTGTCTACCTCCTCCCACAATAGCCCAATAAGAGAGTGGAGACCATCATATAGGTTTGTTTCAGCTCCCTACATTTGGAAAACTAGCTGTAAGCATAAAATATTCTAATATTTATGAGGAAAACCTGTATATTTTTACTAATAGTTATTTTTTCCTTTCTTTTATTCTCTCTCATAGACCACCACTCTGCAGGTATGATTTTGTACTTCAAGAAAACAAAGAAATATTTCTCAATCCATGTCCTTGCAAACCAGAGAAAATATAACATGTCTTCTGCCACCAATTGTAACAACATGTTTGTGAATTAAGGAAGTTGTAAATGGGAACAATGTAATCAATATTTCTTTTAGAATGCATTGTTCAACCTGGAATTCACATATTTCTACTTTTTAAATGTTTTAAGAATAGAAATATATGAAAATTTAAAAATATATATTGCAAAGCATTCTGAATGCACTCTAAAAGCTGTTTATTTGTTTATCTCAACTGTTTATCATTGAATGTTTCCCCTAATTAATTATTATTAATAGATAATATGCATTTAGAAAAAAGAGAAGTTTATTGCTTCAATACACTGTCTAAACATTCTCCAGTTCTTAGACTGCAGTGATAAAATAAATGGATATTTTAAATTAATTAATTAAATTTTTAAAATGTACATTTTTCAGCCCTTATTTTAAGATTTTATTAATTATTTTTAGAGCAAGGGGAAGGTAGGGTGGAAGAAAAGGAGAGAAATATCAATGTACAGTTGCTTTTCACCTGCCTCCAGCTGGAGACCTGGTTTGCAACCTGGGTATGTGCTCTGACTGGGACTCTAACCAGGGACACTTGGATTCACAGGCCAGTGTGTAATCCACTGAGCCACACCAACCAGGGATAAATGGATATTTTTAAATTGTAAATTTGTCACTTGGAGAAGCCACCTGCGTTATGTACATCTTATAAATATAATTACACTTTTTGTTTAGTGATCTAGTTAGCATTTTTGTGAATAAAAATTTTTGTTTCTATGGAGCATAATAATCTACAGGTCCATAATGCTTAAGGTCAAATCTTGGGTCTATTGCTAGTAATGCTGTTATCATAAGTAATTCACCATGTTTCAGTCACCCGAGATTTTTGCGAAGATTGATTTAATGCTTTGACTAGTGTCTGCCTGAAACAATAACAGTAAAAGTAATAATAGCTAACATATAAATCACTGTATTTCTATTCATTTAATCATTATGAAAACCTTCTGAAGTTGACTTTGTTATTTATAATGAAGAAGAAATTGAGGCACAAGGATGTTAACTAACTTAGCTAGGATCATGCATAAACCAGAATTTTAATCAAAGATGCCTGGCTCTTGTGTCTGTGTTTTTAAACCCTGTAATGTATTCTCCACAGTACAATACATGTCAATAGCTATATTTACAAATATTGTTACATTCGAAATAATAATCTAATTGTCCTTAGCATTGTCCTTTTTAACCTATTCAGTCCAGAAATTCCTGGGTCTCAGGTTCCTCTCACTTATGTCTGACTGTTCCTATAGCTTGTTTTATGTAAGTTTCTACACCAATCTGTTAGCTGAGTCAGTCTGTATGCTTCTCAATTCCTCCTGTATTAGGAGGAATGGCTGGGGCTGCCTTAACAAAATGCCACAGATTGGATGGTCTAAATAACAACATTATTTTCTCAAAGTTCTGGTGGCTAGAAGTCCAAGATCAAGTTGTCAGCAAGTTTGGGTTTTTTGTGGGCCTCTTTCCTTGACTTACAGATAGCTACCTTCTTGTTGTGTTCTCATGTGGCCTTTCCTCTGTGCACAGTGTATCATTCTGTATCCAAATTTCCTCTTATAAGGACACCAGTCAGACTGGAGTAGGGCCCACCTTAATGAACTCATTTTAATTTAGTCACTTTTAAAAAAAAGATTTTATTTATTATTTTTAGAGAAAGGGGAAAGAAGAAAGGCAGAGAGGGAGGAAAACATCAATGTATGGTTGCCTTTCAACTGCCCCAGCTACGGACCTAACTGGAGACCTGTCTGGAGACTTGGCTTACAATCTGGTTATGTGCCCTGGCTAGGAATCGAACCGGCAACCTTTGGGTTAGGAATCAAACCAGTGACCTTTGGCTCCGCAGGCTGGCTCCTTATCCACTGTGCTATCAGCCAGGGCTTAATTTAGTCACCTTTTTAAAGACCTGTCTCCAAATGCAGTCATGTTCTGAAGTCCTGGGGGCTAGGGCCTTCATGTAGGAATGTGGGGGAAGGGCACAGTCTAGCCCATAACACCTGTCATGACTCATTAGCTTCACGATGATGAGCTTTGCCTAATAAGCCATTTGAAGATTAATGGGGGTCCTTGTTGGTGCCTACCTGGGAAACACTTAAGTATGAAGAAGACCCTTGATATATCAGACATGTGCTCCATTGGTTCAGAGACAAGTAGAAGCTACTTCTCTCTTTGCACAGAGATTTAAGCAGTGCTGCCTGCACCTCTACTGTCTGACAGTGACTTTTAAAAACCAGCTTCTTCAGTTTTTGCTACAGTCCTTCACTCCACAGGCTTCAGACTCCAGTCCACAGACACACCTTCCTATCCCTTCTGTCACTTTGGCATTTGCTTACAAACTCCCCACATTCTCAAACCAAACCATAAACCCTTATGCTATTTCACTTTTCTAATCCTCCTAATTAATTTGGCAAATACCTCCAGAAACTTTTGAATCTCAGTTGGTGACGTTAATGACATTTAAAATGAAATAAAATGCACTATACTTGTGTTTCTAGGAGCAAAAATCCTGCTTCGATCTTTCTCACTGCTTAGGGCCTCTGGCTAAAGGAGAAACAATAGCCACTACATAACATTAAATGACCTAAAACTTCCTTTCCACAGGTGATAGAATCTTTCTAGGATAACTCAAAACACATACACTTATACAATGTTTTTAGATTTTCATATTATAATATCTTCCCTAGTATCCTAATTCCTTGCACATTTTTTTGTTTCAAGATAAAGGTTAACAAGGAAAGGGAACCTTTGGAGCTTGTCTTGATAAAAAAGAAATCCTCAAGTTTATAGTCTTCAAGGAATGTTTTAATCATATTTTTCAAATTTGTGGAAATTATAGATCAAAAATTGAAGAGAAAAATACATATTTTCAGAGGATCATAAGGAAGCACAGGTGTTCTATACCAAGTATCTGGTCCAACAAAAAGAACAAATAGCTGTTCTTTTTCAAAATATGTTATGCCAGACTACTGTGAAGACATGATGCCCTAGATCAGATACAGAACAAGCAGAGAGATGAGGTGTTCAAATTATTTAACCTTCGGCATGTCTGCTTGGCATAGGTCACAAAATTGGACTCACAATTTTTAAAAGTTCCATCAACAATGTAGTTTGAGGATTTTAGATCAAGCTAGTAGAATGCGTAAATGCTGTGCTAACCTTGCATGATCACATTTAAATTAAAACTGAATTATAGAACAACCACTTTTGAGAACCATCTAAAGATGAACTGAACAAAACTTCTATAACCAAGGTTATAAAGAATGAGCCATATCAAGACTAGCAGGAGGGTTGGGGGTGCAAAGCAGGCTAGTCCATGTTCACGTGTGGTGATTACGAAGCAGGAAGGCTATCTTGGCTGCAGAGGTGCCCACTGAGGAGAAAGGGGTGTCAGCTGCAAACTGGGTTTCCTAGCCTGGAGTACCAGTACCAGTTCCCATAGCAGCTGGCTGTGAAAGTCAGCAGGGATTATGTCCAGGTGAGAGGGCTGCAATAGAACCAGGTGTCTACAAATACTAGTTCTAAACTCCAGAGAAGGGGCAGCAGCTCAAAAACCAACCAAACAAACAAAAAAAAAAACCAAAACCCAGGGACATAAGGGGAGAAACTGAATTAATTGTTTGTCTTCAGAGCCAAAGCTGGATGCACAGCTCTCTCTGAACTAAAATGCTGACAGGTGCCATTGTTCCTTGTTGATCCTTCCTCACAGACACACACACACAGATAGCAGGTGCATGAGAACATTGATCTGATTCTCCATTAACCTGGCTCATGCTGCTCTTACCCGACCCTGCCCCTGGTGATACTCATCCAATTCCCTTGCCTGGCCCAAACTTTTTCAGAGGCTAACCCATACAAGTGGCAAGCCTGGGACCAGACTGCAGACCTTTCTAAAATCTCTTAAAGGTTCACAAATCTGAAACAAGAAGTCCTGTAACTCTTGCCAAGTGGCTCCAGGACTACAGCAGCCAGCTATAGTTTGCAGCATAACAACACCCAGGCACCTCTAAGCCTGCACAGGTAGCTTCCAACCAAAGATCAATTTATAGCGCCTACCAGATGATCCCAGAATAGACTCAGGCAGGAGTTCATCTTAGCCTACACAAGAGCCCTTCCCAAGAGACTCTAAAACAAAAACCTGGTACACAGCTTCAGATCACACCAGAAGACCCCCCACCCCCAAGTAAGCTCCACAAACACCTACCCAAAAGGTGGGCTTGGCAGGCAACAGAGACCTGCTAAAGCAAATTGTGTTCTGTGGGGTTATCTCACAAACAATAGTTTGTCTGCTAGAGGCACAACCAGTCCTTATAGCCAGTCAACTTGAGGGTCAGTCCTGTCCATTGATTTGTGAACAGCTATCAAGGCTCAACAACAATAGGAGGGAAAACACAACCCACACCAGAGACACCCCTAGGGTACCCACCTCGGGGGACGAAGGCAAGTGGGCCAAACAGGATACCTACCACATAAGACCAAGGCTGGGAGAAGTAGTAGGTCTACTAATTACACAGAAACAAATACAGGGAGACTGCTAAAATAAGGAGACAGAGAAACATGACCCAAGTGAAAGAATAAAACAAAACTCCAGAAAAAGAACTAAACAAAATGGAGGTAAGCAATCTACAAGATAAAGAGTTCAAAACACTGGATATAAGGATGCTCAGGGGAACTTAGGGGAAGAATGGATAATCTCTGTGAGAACTTTAACAAAAATGTAGAAGACATTAAAAAGGAGATAGATTAGAAAGAACCAGTCAGAAATGAAGAATACCACTAAAATGAAGGATCGAGTCAGAGATTTGGAAGATAAAGTAACGAAAAATACCCAATGAGAACTGCAAAAAACAAACCTAGAAATTTTCAAAATAAGGACAGTTTAAAGGACCTCTGGGACATCAAGTATATCAATATTTACATTATAGAAGTACCAGAAGGAAAAGAGAGAGAAGAGACTGAAAATCTATTTGAAAAAATAATGACTAAAAACTTCCCTAATCTGGTAAAAAGAATAGACATGCTAGTGCAGAAAGTGCAGAGAACCCAAACCAGATGAACCCAAAGAGGCATGTACCAAGGCACATCATAATTAAAATGTCAAAGGTTAAAGACAAAGAGGGAATCTTAAAAGCAGCAAGAGAAAAGTAGTTAGTTAAGATTATCAGTTGATTTTTTAACAGAAATTTTGCAGACCAGAAGTGATTGGTATGAGGTATTAAAAATAATGAAAATCAAGGGCCTACAACCAAGATTACTCTGCACAGTAAGTCTATCATTTAAAAAGAAAGGTGTGTTAAAAACTTCCCAAACCAAAAAAAAAAAAAAAAAAAAAGAAGAAGAAGTTCATCACTATCAAACCAGTATTACAAGAAATGTTCAAGGAAATTCTTTAGGAAGATAGGAAGACTTAAAAATATGAATAAGAAAATATAATAAAGGGGGAGGGGGGTGGGAGGGGAGAGAAAGAGGCAGGGAAGGGGAACAGTTTAGACAAGAACCTAGTATGGAAGAACCATGGACATGGACAACATGTGGGATTGACTTTGTGGGGGAATGGGTGGGTGGGGAAGAGGACAGAGGGGAGCAAAAAGGGGATGGATGTAATACAACAACAATAAAATTAAATTAAAAAATAAAATATGATAAAAGAAAAAAATTCTCACTCCCAAAGCCAACACATGATAAAAGTAGTAGATAAACCAACATGAAAGTCAGCATGAAGATTAAAAGACAAATGTAGAAGGATCATGTGTAATTACAGCAGTAACATAAATAAGCACACACATACACACGAAGTACAAAATAATGACAAAACCATAAATGTGGAGGGGTGAGTAAAAATGGTAGTTATTTTAGAAAGTGTTTAAACTTAAGCTACCACTAACTTAAAATAGGCTACTATAAACATAGCTTGCTATATATGAAGCATAGGGTAACCACAAACCAAGAATCCACAAGAAATTTGTGAGAAGTAACAAGGAAGAACTTCAAACACAACACTAGAGCAAGTCATCAATTAACCCACCAGAGAAGAAAGCAAGGAAATAAGAAAGAAACAGAGAACTACAAAAAATCAGAAAATAATCAATAAAATGGCAATAACTACATACTCACCAATAATTACTTTAAATGTAAATGGATTAAATACTCAAAACAAAAAACAGATAAAGGATAGATAAAGAAGTGGTATATGTATATTAAACATATATAATGGAATATTACTCAGTCATATTACTATTTGTGACACAGATGGATGGACCTAGAGAGTTTGGAAAGTGCAATAAGTCAGACAGAGAAATACAAATATCATATGATTTCACTTACATGCAGAATCTAGTGAACAAAATAAACAAACAAATGAAACAAACTTATAGGTACAGAGAACAAACTGATGGTTGCCAGATGATAGGGGGTTGAGGGGTTGGGTGAAAAAGGTAAAGGAATTAAGAAGGACATACTGGCAGTTAACAGACGAATTATGGGGCTGTAAAGTACAGTTTAGGGAGTCAATAATATTGTCATAACAATATGGTGTCAGGTGGGTGCAAGACTTACTAAAGCACAGGTGGCAAACACAAGGTCCATGGGCCGAATCTGGCCCTCCACCTTGTTTTATCTGGCCCGGCACCTTGTTTCTACCCTGCTTGCTTAAATGTTAAGGAGTAGTCACATTTATATAGTCCTAAAGTTACATTTGGCCCTTTGAAGTGCCTGCAAGGCTGATGTGGCCCTGGTAAAAATGAGTTTGACACCCCTATACTAAAGGATCACTTTTTACATTAAATAAATGTCTCACCACTATGCTATACACTTAAAACTAATATAATATTAAATATCAATAGTAATTGAAAAAAGTTTTAAAAAACCAAAAATGTTAATGTAGTTTATTTTAAAAGTAATTTTAGAATTTTATCTAATTAAATGATATTACTTATTCTATTGACATGTCTTCATTTTCATTGAACAATAAACTTTATATTTTAAAAATATATGACTAACAAAGCAACAAATCATACCTTTCTACTGAGTCAACTGATATGCTGAGTGTAAATAATCGAATGCAAAGTGGATTTTGTTGTTTTAATACCCTTAAAAAGTAAATTGCACCATCCAGAGAAATTGTACTATTTTTAACCTACTGCATACTTGTTATGTTATGTGTGTTTGTGTGTGTGTGTGTGTGTTTGTGTGTGTTCAATACAGATGAAGCATAATTATGTAAATCTACTTACTATTAGTTATATTCATAAAAGTGTGTTGTGAGTCATAACACTTAGGGTTTATACATGAATCCTATTTTTTCACATTAATATAGTAATAACAAATGTGCAATGACTTACTTATAATATTGTCTATTAGTCTATGTTTTAAGTCTGACTTGCAATATTTCATTTATTCCTTAAAAAGTGTTATAATTATGAATTTTTATTATTCTCAGCAACTGGGGGGAGAAAAAAAGAAATGAATTTTTTGGACAATTGATAGGACTTGAAAGACATGTTTTGTTGTGTTTTGATTACCTATTGCGTATATAACAGGCATTCTGTAAGTTTCTGTGAATAGATAAATGGATGGGTGGGTCAATAGGAAGCCAAGTCCTTTGGACATGTGTAGTGGGTTCTGACATGTGCTTTAAGGATCTTAGGATAAAGAAACTGCTAAGAGTTACCAAATACCTAAGTCCACCTCTGACAATGCAACTTGTTTTTCTAGGTGGCATAAATAACTATCAGAAAACAATAGGGGAATGAAATTGAGGTTAGGAAATGTGGACTTCAAATCAAAAATAACATTTTTATTCATAATTTTTTTTCCCTTTGAGCATGTGGTGCATAAAAAGGAAAGAAATATGGTAGGGGAGGTGAACAGCTGGTTATGCAGATGGTGTTGATGAATTGAATTTGGATTTCTGTATTGTGGCTTAAGTTTCTGGAATCCTAGGCTCTTGGCAAAGATTTGAATTATATCTCCTAGGGACATGGAAGAATGTGTTTGCATGTAGACTAGCAATAATGATTAAAGTGCTTTAAATGAAGCATAATATTATAGAAAGTGTTTGAAGATTCAAAGCAACAGATCATTCACCCAGATTCACTAGGACCCTACAGAATACTATTCCAGCTTTCCTGCTTTATCCCCTGCACCCAGCTCCTTCCAGTTTTTAACTCATTTTTTACCCTCACATCTTTCTTCTTGCTTGGACACTTTCTTGCTTTTTGTTTTTTTTATTTTTATTTTTTGTTTGTTTGTTTTTGTTTTCATGGTTAACCTACAATCTCTCCTTTGTTTTTACCTCCTCTTCTTTTTCCCAGAGATGGTACAGCATACAGAATTCTTTGTTTACCTGACTGTATCCATCAATACAACATGATTTTCCTCATTATAGGAAATTTTATATTTTATGTATTTGTATTTTCAGGGTCTAGGTGAATGACTGGTCTGTTTCAGTGGCTCCATAAATATTTATTGAATGATAACTGCAAAATTAAATAAATGAAACAGGGAAGTTTTTAGCTTACCTGGGGAAGAGTGGGCAGAAACCAGTGTGTGCAGGCTATTCAGAAGAACGCAATGTTACAAGTGGTGCTGGTCAGAGATCAGAGTGCTCTCCTAGCAAAACAAATTTAAGATTACCTATGTCATAAACTCTTTTCTAAGAATGTAGTAAAACCAGATTTTAATATTAGGTGATGTTAGCCAAGACAAATATAGTATTTAATAATAATTTTCATTTAAAACTGAGTTAAAAAAATCTTCCATATATATCATTAAAGTTTCAAAACATTCATTAAACTCTAAACACATAGAAGAATTATAAATTTTAGGTCTTTCCTTAATAAGTCTCTGGGTGGAGACTACTTTAATTTTTTTTAAGTCTACTTCAGGTATAGATTGCTAGTTGAACTTATCATGGTTTTCAAAGGATTTTTTATTCTTCAATATTTGTTAGTGTTATATTACCTGGTAACCTTTGACAGAGATATTTAATTGGGAAAATATTGTTCAAGATGAGGGTTCTCAAAGCAAATGATAAATGAGAACTAGATAATAGGTTTAGTCTTAGCAAAATACTCTTGAAGTGGGGAGATATAGAAGAGAGAGAAATATACAGAGGGGAGGGATTTAGAATTTACTAAGAATATATTTTATTTTAATGATCAAACTAAATGTATTCTTAGAACCATATGACCTAGAACATTGTCCCCAAGAAACTTTCATTCTAAAACACAATGTACAGTTTTTGTTAAATAATGAGTTATTGAACAGAGATCCAATCTTATCTCGACCCTTTTTCCCCACAGCCTATACCCCAAAATAACACTTAATCAATTTATAATTCTTGTATATAGACACAGTTTATAATGCAAGGTAAAAAATTATTTGGAAGATAGTACAGAGATATGATGATGGCAACCAACAGTGCTGGGTTTACAATTATATACCTTCCCAATGAACAAGTCAAGAAACTATACATTTCTTTTTAGCACTGACTAATATATAATTGTCCAGCTGGATCATAGTTGATTTATATACTCATCTACTGAAGGACATTTTGGCTGCTTCTAAGTTTGAGAAATTACAAATAAAACTATTATAAACTTCCATGTGTAAGTTTTTGTGTAGACTTAAGTTTGAATTTGTTTGGATAAATATCAAGGAGCACAATTGTTGAATGATGTGGTAAGAGTATGTTTAGTTTTGTAAACATACACTTACTAAATGTATTACGAACTATCTTACAAAATGGTTATACTATTTGCATTGTCATCAGCAATGAATGAGAGTTCCTGTTGTTTCACATCTTCACTCACATTTGGTGTTGTCAGTTCTGTATTTCAGCCATTCTAAAATGAATGTAGAGTGCAATCTCACTGTTGTTTATAATTTGCATTTCCTTAATGACATAGGATGCACATAATCTTTTCTGATGCTTATTTGTCATCCTAACATCCTCTTTCATGAAGTATCTGTTAGGCCTTTAGCCATTTTTCAGTTGAGTCATTAGTTTTTTTTTTTTTTTTTTTTGAGTTTTAAGAATTCTTTTTCTGACTAAGTCCTTTTTCAGATGCGACTTTTAGCAGTATGTCCTCCTGGTCTGTGGCTTATCTCATTCTCTTGGTACTGCCTTTCAAAGAGAAGGTTTAATTAAGTTCAATTTATCAATTATTATTTTCAGGATCATGCCTATGGTGTTATCTCAAAAGTCATGGCCATGTCAAAGATTACCTTGGTCATCTAGGAGGTTAATAATTTTGTATTTTATATTTAGGTTGATGATCTATTTTGATTTAACTTTTGTAAAGGGTGAGGTCTTGGTCTAGGTTTTTTGTTTTTTTTTTTTTTTTTGCATGTGGATTCAAGTTGTTCCATTATTGTGGAAAAGATGATAATAACTTGTTTGTTGCCTTTGCTCCCTTGTCAAAGATCAGTTGACTATATTTATGTGTCTATTTCTGGATTCTCTATTCTGTTCCAATGATATACTAGTCCGATCTTTTGCTACACTACTTGATTACTAATAGCTTTATAGTAAGTCTTAATTTAGGTAGTGTCAGTCTTCCAACTTTGTTCATCTTTTTCTGTATTGTACTGGCTATTCCATGATACATTTTTTAGAGTATATCTCTGAACACCTGCTTTTACAGTATTAAAATATTTTGCAAACATTCATGTACTCCTCATGCATCTCCTTGAAAAAAGTGGGGTTACTGTGCACTTAATTATTTCAATCAATCACTTCAACAAGGAAAAAGTTCAAATTTCTAGACTGAAGGAACGTATACTATAGGAACTTACATAAGTAGGAAAGCTACTTATATAAACATGTTGCAATCCCACATTATGCTTTCAGAAAAAAGATGATAATTCCAAGGTGTGGTGTGGGAAAAGGTTGAGTATCTACTGCAGCGAGGATGTTAGGGAAGGCTTGATTGATAATAGAAATGATTACATTGATTCTTGATGTTTAAAGATTAGTATATACAAAGAGATATGTAGAAAAAAAGTAACTTGGTGCTTTGCAGACTATGAGGCAGAAAGGAAAGATAGATGTGATGTAGGCAGGTTAGATGTTAGGAAGTTTTTCATTGTCGTAGAAACGAAGTTATTCTAGGTAGGGGCTATTTAACATTCTTGGGTAAGGACAGAACATGAGCATACGTGTGTTTTTTAAAACTATAAATCTCTACCCTATTGGAAAGGTTATTCATAACCTCTCCTTGCTGGGGTCCTGACATACTGAGGTAGGGGGAAAAAAGGTGTTAGGTAAGTAAGGGCAAGGAAGGTGGAGGGATTCAACAGGAGTATGCCCTAAAGTGTTGCCACAACATCCTGGCAAGAACAAAAGAAAAGTTCATGTTTTGTGAAAATGTGGTCCTCTGATATGGTATAATTTTCTTCATCCCTTTTCTAAAATATGTTGAGAATCCTTCCCTCCCTCATTCCAGATCCATAAAAGGGAAAACTTAGTGGAAGACTAAGAAGGAATAATTGTTGTCTTTGACAAACTTAGTTTTCTCTCTCTTTTTTTTGTTTTTGTGGCTTGATTTCGATGAGTCTAAAGCAGTCCTGAATTGGGGTAAAGGAGCCGGGCCTTTATATGCCCACATTGACCAGTCCTTGGGTCTCAGCTGTCCCTGGGAAGAGCTATGAACTTACTTGAATGAGATGATTTTATTCAGCTGTGAGCATGATTGCAAGGAGTCTGCTGTCATCACTCCCAGGGGCCAAGAGAAAGGTGTTCTGGTCCCAAAGGAGGCACCCAGGTGGCAGAGCACAGCCTTGGTTAGCAGAGCTGGAGCTTGCAGCATGAATGCTGGTTAGGCATTCCGTGCCTAGCCATGTGTCTGCAATGCCCGCTGCTGGTATCTCCTTCACCCACCCCTGCATGGCCCATTTAGGCCCACAAGCTCACTGATGCTTCTTCTTCTTCTTTTCAATATACGAAAAATAAAGACATTTATTGAAGAAGATACAAGATACAAGAAACATTGTACATAGGACAATGATGTCTCTGTCCCGGTTAAAGTAAGCATCTTGAAACTTCACACCGTTCTCCCAATTGCCATCAGATACCCCATTGTATTTTCCTGAATCTCATTAATAGTCTGAAATTTCTTCCTGTTCAAAGTTGATTTTAGTTTGAGAAAAGCCAGAAGTCATAGGGTGCCACAGGAATGCTCAAGCTTAATGCAAAATTTGATGCAGATTCATTGCTCTACTTGATCGGTCATTTTGAATATGACAGCCACACAGGACACAGGCTCTCTCAGTGGCATCTACCGCCCCCAACAACGAGTACAGTGAAGTTATCACTGATCATGCATGTGCATTCTAATCCAATCTCCTTAGCTGCTAGGTTACACTGATGTCATACAAACTGTTCTGTTATATTAACAATGGCTGGACTTTTTCCAGACTGGCCTCATGTACCAGTCTATTTCAACCACACTGTATCCAACTGGCTATGAGGTCTCTCTTGTAAATTTCATTGGAGCCTCAAAAATATGATCTTTCCCTATCTTTCTCCAAATGAAGTGCTTCCCCTTCCAACGTTACCTATTTCAGTGAATGATAGTTCTATTCATATGGTACAACATTATAAACCAGAAATATTGATATTTCCCTTCTTCTCCCCTCTTTTTATATCCTCTCTAAGCTTTATTGCTTTTATCTTCTAAATATCTTTGCCTCTATATGCTTCATTTCACTATCCTGCTGCTAATTACCATGAAATAAGTCTCCTATAAATCACTGTCCTATTTGTTTCCTTAACAACTCCCATTTCTTCGCAATGCTACTAGAATAGTCTTTAAAATTATGTTAGTGGCATTACTTTTTCTCCTCTGTTTAAAATTGTTTGAAGTTTGTCAGTTTTTCTCAGATTTACTGTAATAACTATATTAAATATAGGACTTGGAGTGGTGTCTCCAATTGTCCCTTAAATAATTATTCTTTTAAGTAATATGGATTAAAATCTTACCAAACACATGCAAAAATACATTTACACACACAAATATTTTTACACATATTTAAAGTACATACTGGATTTTGAAGAGTTAACATAAAAATTTAAAAATATGTCAATAGCTAATATAATTATTACATGTTAAATGATAGTATTTTAGATATATTGTAGCAAATTAAGCAGCTTTTTCCTTCTTGAATACTCATTTTACTCTGGAATGCTATTTTTGTGAAATATATCACAGAAATGGTGTATTGCAGAACTCACTTTTGTGAAAGTTGTCCTAGAGACAATGCCAAACCCATAGTAAAAAATGAATTTAGTTTTTGAGTCAGATCCTACCCCCTCCAATAATACAACTCAACTTTAAGTTACTGGAACTACAACTTACTCATTTTTTGATTTTTTCATCTTAAATAGTAGATTGATTTTTTTTTTTTTTTTTTTTTTGGCTGTGCAAAGGTCTTACTTCTTTCAATACCCTCTGTTTTTCCTCTACATGTGTTTTACAAGTTGAAGCCTTCAGAAATAATGGCACTTGCAGTGCTCAGCTGGTCCCCACAGAGTAGAAATGATGATATCTACTAATTTGAGGTAAAAAATATTAACCCTAGGATTTAAACAATTTTGTAGAAATTATTTTTTTTAACTTGTGGTTGACTTCCTATGTGGTCCTAAACTAACTCCTGAAATATTTAAGAGTCTGTTGAGGTAGAGATTAGGTTATGTTCACATTTCAATAATAAAGTTTACTATAGCATTAATTCCTTTTCCCAACCGACCCCAGTTTGGGGGTCTTCATAACTGGGAATGTGTATTTCCACTATCTATTTGTCATTTACCTTTAAGGTTATTATTGATAGGAACTTATTATCTATTTTTCCCTTTGTACCTATGTTCCTGTCTCTCTGTTTCTTCATCTTCTTAAAGCAGACCCTTTAGCATCTCTTGCAATACTGGTTTGGTAGAAATATATTCTTTTGCCTTCTTTTGTCTGGGAAACTCCTTATTTCACCTTCCATTTAGAATGAGAGCCTTTCTGGGTAGAGTAGTCTTGGTTGGAGACCTTTGTTTTTCATTGCTTAAAATATTTTTTGCCATTCCCTTCTGGCTTGTTGTGTTTCTGTTGTGAAATCAGCTGATAACCTTATTGGAGCCTCCTTTTATGTTATTAGCTGTTTCTCTCTTGCTGCTTTTAGGATTCTCTCTTTGTTTTTGAAATTTGCCATTTTAATTATAATGTGTCTTGGAGTGGGCCTGTTTGGGTCTTTATCATTCAGAGAGCAAAAATCCTCTCACGGGTCTGTTCATGGCCCCTTATGCCTAGACACAACACTCTTTTAGCTATTTCTCTTTCCTATATCTCTGTATCTCCTGGGATGTTTCTAGAAAACTGCTTTTAGATCTCTACTGTTCATCAAGGGACCCCTTTGTATTCCTCTTCACTTAACCATGAAGATACAGGGAGTGATTTTTTTTCTAACCTGGATAAAAATCTTTCTTCTTTCACAATTATACAGTCTTTCTCATTCAAAAAAAAAAAAATCCTTATTTTCAGCAATATCATAATCCTTCTCAATTCTTGCAAAGGCTTAAGCTTATAGAAGACAAAAGCCAGAAACAATTGTAGGTTACTATTCTTTTCCATGAAGTACTTTCTGGTTCTCTAAATCAGTGAGTCCAGAATAATTTTGTGCCTAGAACTTCGGAAGAAGACCTAGGGAAATACTGAAAGATAAGAAGGAACCCTAAACATAACACCACAAAACATTATAATCACTGTATTTGTACTATGGAGCAATAATGAAGTGAAAAGAAGGTGGCAGTTTCAAGAGGCACTAAGGAAAGAAAAAGCACAGAGAATTCTAGCTCTTATATTGCATTTAAATTGTTTACAGCATGGTTTCTCCATTACATCTTAGTTCATTAAAAGGAGGGACTAAGTAGTTTCATTAATGTATCCCCAGCTTCCAGAGGGTACATAACATATAATAAAATTGTGTGTCTTCTTCAAGTTCTAATAATGTCCCTTGTGGGAGCATAGCCTAGTCATTTCCCTGGTTCTGTAAAGTAAAGGAAAGTACTTCCTCTTCTATGCTTCCAGGTATGGTATGTACATCTCTACTGCAGCGTTTGCAACTTTTCTTTGTAATTGTTTGTCTACATCATCTATGTCCTGCATTAGACCAAGAGTTGTTTAAAGTCAGAAGACATACTATTTATTCTCATTAGTAATGTTTATTGTTTACCTGATTTTTCAGTCTGAGGGTGACCTTCATAGTTACAGCAACCTATATGACAACTTAAGTTATTAAATTTTATTTTATTTTATTATCTTTTAAATGAAATGTTTTATTTATTTATTTATGTTTTAAAGATTTTATTTTATTATTTTTAGAAAGAGGGGAAGAGAGAGAGTCAGAGAGGGAGAGAGACATCAATGTATGGTTGCTTTTCACCTGCCTCCAGCCACAGACCTGACTGGAGACTTCGCTTGCAACCTGGTTATGTTGCCCTGGCGGGGAATCGAACCTGCGACCTTTGGGTTCACAGGCCGGCACCTTATCCATTGTGCTACCAGCCAGGGCCTAAATTTTATAATACATGCCACTGACACTTCAATCTATAAAGAAACTTAACCAATTTACTTAAAGTAGAGAAGTGGGTTATATATATTAGAATATATTCATTAAGTTCATTAAATACTGAGATGCATTTAAACTTTCAGCTCCCTGGAATATTTATCTAATCAGTACTATTCATTATCTAAAGATCCCTTGTAAGTAAAAAATATACACATTTAAACCCCAAACTATATTAAGGTTTTGTTTCTTTTAAATACTGTTAGGAGTTAGATTGTAGAAGGTATGCGGTCATTTTTCTAGTAGTATATACAACACATTATCACAAGAGGGCAGCCTTTTAACAAGAATTGTTCTTCAATTTGTAGGCATTTCTTAAAATGTCAGTTACTTTAACCCATTCAATTAAACAATGATAAAAAGACAACACAAAACATCTAAGCAGATATTTGTGTTATGTACGCTATTTTTTTTTTTTTTTTTTTGCATTACTCATAGCTGAACAGATTTAAAATCCATAAGGAAAACAAGGGCTGAATTTTCTCCTGTAGAAAGGCGTGTTTACATAGATTGTGCCTTTTCAAGACCAAGACAATAGGTTAATGGCCAAGTTCAGTATACTAAAATTTTACATGACCAAATGTAAATTTTCTTCTGATCTACTCAAAATACATTGCAGAGACAAATTACTGGGTGATGTGGCAGTTTTATATATATATAAATTTAAATTTATATTTATATAAATTTAAATTTTTTAATTGGTTTTCAATTACAGGTGCCCCATTTTTCCCCATTGCCCTCCCAACCCCCATCCCACAGTCAATCCCCACTTTGTTGTCCATGGATTTTTTATATTCATTCCTTGATAAGGTCCTTATTTCCCCTGTTATCCGCTGCCCCTCACCTTCCCTCAGGTTGCTATCAGTTTGTTCCTTATTTCCATGTTTCTGGTTCTGCTCTGCTCTTTTTCTTGTTTGTTTTGTTCATTAGTTTTCACTTACAGGTGAGATCAGATGGTATTTGCATTTCACCTCCTGGCTTATTTCACTTAGCTTAATACTCTCTAGTTCCATTCATGCTATTGCAAAAGGTAGGGATTCCTCCTTTGTTTCTGCTAATTTTATATATTAAAAAAAATTGGCTATGGATGACGTTGCATGAGGCAAAAAAGTAACCAGTTAAATTTTGTTAGGTTTTAAAGCCTCCCTTGGCCAGGACCTAAACACCTTGGAACTGCAGATATAGAGAAGTCAGCCTCTCCTTGAGCTCCTGGGTTAGACTGTGAGGGAGACAAAAGAGACAGAGGGAAGCAGTTTAGGCAGCAACTTCTAACGTAGCTTAGAAATTGATGGTGGGTGCCTCTCCCTAATTCAGAGTGAGGCTGGTATTGAGGAGGTGTTTGTTGGAGAATTCAAAAAAAGTAGTAAAAATACCCTAAAGTTTCCTTGTTCTAGCTTCAATAGGGGCAGGAGAAATATCCGTCAAGTTGTGAAATTACGTTGGTCTTAGGAGCCTCTCTGTGTCTTCAGCCTAGACTCTGCTCTTAAGAAAGAGCAAGGTACTTGGTCAAATTGGTACACTTTGCTCCATAGGTGGAATGACAAGGAAGCTTCACCTTCATTTTGTGGGCCTGAGATGGCGAATATATGTTCGGCTCACCTGGCAGATCTGAAGAGGCCTTGGTATGGCACTTAGGACAAACTGAGCGTAGCAGTGCTCTTCATGGACCCCTTAAGGACTGAAGACCCAATAGGGATAAGTTTATCTTGATGATTAACATTTGTGCTACTTCCCATCCACTACAAAATTTCCCAGTAGAGAAAACCCCTCCTTGGTCCCTAGAAACTAGTTGCAATTCTGGGAGAATGAACAGGAACTGACAATTAAATGTTGCCACCTGGTGGCTGTGCACATGGGTTGTGCATACACCAGCCACTGCCATTCATTCAGCAGCAACTTAACAGCAATTCTTAGCCTTGTTACTAGGAGGAAACAGCTTGCTCAGTATAAAGAGATCCTTGTGTTTATAAAATCACAAAATGATAGGAAAAGCCACACATCTGTTAAGACAGATGTAAAACAAGGAACAAGATATGTTCTCTTTTTTCCTTAAATATATTTTATTTATTTGGCTATTACAGTTGTCCCAATTTCCCCACCCTTTGCCCCCTTCCACCCAGTACCCCATTTCCTCAGCAATGCCCTCCTTAGTTCATGGACATGAGTCATGCATGTGAGTTCTTTGGATTCTCCATTTCCTTTATTCTTCTTAACATCTCCCTGTCTATTCTGTAACCACCAATGTGTACCTTTTTTCCCCCTTTCATATCCAAACCATTCACCATTTAATTACTGCCTTCTGTCAGCTTCTCAAATCATGTTAATACAAAGTTTTCTTTTCATTATTTCAAAATGCCTTGTAATCTTTGTGTAAGATAGAGTGGAATTTATCTGAACTTCTGAGATATAAAGATCTACCTACATTTACGGCATCTGGCCGACATGAAGAAGTAGCTAAACACTGTATTCACCTCTTCTCATGATCATATCAAAATTACATCTAAATTATAGAATAATCACCCTGGAGGAACATCTGAAGACCAGCTGAACAGAACTGTTATAACTAAGGATATAGAGGAAGCCATATTGTGGAGACTAGTAGGAGTGGTTGAGATGTAAAATGAGGTGGCCCCACACACCCCTGTGACAGTTAAGAATTGGGAGGGCTCTGCCTGGTGTGGCTCAGTTGGTTGGGCATCGTTCCACGAAGTGAAAGGTTGTTGGTTCAATTCCCTGTCAGGGCAAATGCCTGGCTTGCAGGTTTGGTGCCCAGTTGAGACATGTATAAGAGGCAACAGATCAATATTCCTCTCTCATGTCAGTGTTTCTCTCCCTCCTTTTCCTTCTTTCAAAAATAAATTTTAAAATCTTTAAAAAAAGAAAAAGAATTGGGAGGGATCTCAGTTGCGGAGATTCCCTCTGAAGAGCCGGGGGTCCCAGTCCCACACTATGTTCCCAGTTTGTACCACCAGTGTCAGGAAACTTGACTTTCCAAAACATGTAGGGGTGCAAATTGGTGGGGATTCTGCGTGGGTGATAGAGAGAAAAGGCTGCTGGGCACTCAGACATCATGTTAAAGGCCCACAGGCAAATGTATACTCACTGACACTGACGTATACACTTGTCCAACACTAGCGCAGCATCTCCAAAAGTGCCAAGGGACATAAGAGAAGGAACAAAATTTTCTGGCTTCCAGGCAAGACTAAAGGAACAACTTTCTTTGCCATTTCATCTCTTTTCTGAGCTTTTCACCATTTCAGCCTGCAGGAGCAGGTGAGCACCAAATCTGAGTCTCCATCAAACTTACCCCTCATTCTGTCCCAGTGATTCTTGGAGAATCAGTCCCACTCAACTGACACACAGGCGCACACTTCAAACTTCTTTCAGCGACTATTACCCCTAAGCAGCCGGCCTTAGCCAAGCTGCAGACTTCCCTAAAATCCTTAAAATGTCCACAACCCAAAATAAGCTGTGACTGGCCTCTATGTGCCCTGTACTTCTTGCTAAGTGGCTCCGAGCCCTGCACCAGTGATAGCCAGCCTTGGTTCGCAGCACAACCTCTCCCGGGATCCTCTAAGCCCAGCACAGGCACAGCACAACCACAAACCACTCTAGCTCCTACCAGGTGGCCCCAGGCTGGGCACAGGCAGCAGCTGTCCTGACACACACACAAAAAACCTAAAAGAGTTCGTTACCACAAAACTAGTATTGCAAGAAATGTCAAAGGGAGTTCTTGGAGGAGGAAGAGGAGGAGGAGGAGGGAGGAGGGGGGAGGAAGGGGAGGAGGAGGAGAAGAAATATGAATAATAAAATATCAATAACTACACATTGATGGTTGCCAGATGTGAAGGGGGTTGGGGTTGAATGAAAAGGGTACAGAAATTAAGAAGTGCAAACTGGCACTTACGGAATAGTCACAGAGATGTAAAGTATAGCATAGGAAATAAAATCAATAATATTGTAATCACTATGTATGGTACCAAGGGGGTACTAGTTTTATTGGAGAGGGCTGCTTTATAAGTTATATAAATATCTAACTACCATGCTGTACACCTGAAACTAAACTAATGTAATATTAAATGTCAACCGTAATCTTTTAAATTACAAAAACATTATGTATATATATATATATCTATATATCTATATATATATAGATATATATATATATGATATGGTACAGCCATTCTTGGTGTATTAGTAGGATTTGAGCCTAAACAATAAAAGCAGTGAGAATTTTATGGAATGATCTAGTGCACTTTTATTTCTGTTTTTAAACAAACCAGCAAAATTACCTAGGTAATTTTCAGCTATAAACTTAGGGCTAACATATAACTGAGTGCTGGTTGGATAAATGGATATACTCAAAGTAACTGAGTTGGTCAACTTTATAGTTAAACCTGGCTATCACATATAATAGTAAGTTGTTTGGAGAAATTGAATGAGGTTTATGTAATTAAACAAGGCAGGGATTCATAAGCCTGACTGCATAGCAGAATCATTAGGAAGTTGACAACACTACAAAATAGAAGCCAACATATTATGCCTAAATGTACTAATTTAGTTCTTACCAATTAAAAAAAAAAATTTCGAAAAAACCTATGATGGTTTGAATATCATCAGATTAAGAAGTAAAAAAGGCAAATTATATGACAATAAGTATTCCAGTTAATTTAGAAAAGTTAAATTTGATTGTTTAGAGACTACACAATTTAATCATTATTTCACTCTGTGTTCTTCATTTACTGATATTTTCTTCTGTCATCTCTGGTAAGCTCACCTAGTAAACTTTTAATATCATGTATTATATTCCTAAACTCTAGGTTTTTAACTTTTTATTTTAATATAGTTTTATTCTCACTCAAAATACACATATTCATAGGTATGACCATCTATTCCTCTAATTTTTAAATTTTTTAACATTCTTATACTGGCTAATTTCAAGTCCTTGTGCTCGAATTCTAACACCCGAGGCCATTTCAATGTCACTTTTTACTGTCTCCCTTTTCCCCTGTGTGTCATATTTTCCTGTTTCTTTTTATGTTTATTTATTTTTAATTATATGTTGGATTTTGTGGCAGATACATTGTAGAGACACTATATCTGAGTTCCATTATTTTCCTTTGAAGAGTGATTCCTTTTTTGTTTTTATCTTTTATTAAAGATTTTATTTTTTATTTTTATTATTTCCAGAGAGAGAAGAAGGGAGAGAGGCAGAGAGGGAGAGAAACTTCAATGTATGGTTGCCTTTCACCTGCCTCCAGCTATGGACCTGGCTGGAGACCTGGCTTGCAACCTGGTTATGTGCCCTGGCTGGGGAATCAAACCAGAGACCTTTGGATTCACAGGTGGTGCCTTACCCACTGTGCTACCAGCCAGGGCTGAAGAGTGACTCCTTTCTAGTGTTACCCATCATCTGTACTCAAATGCAAACTTTCCTTTCTTTGTGGTGTGTTCTAATCCCCCAGCTACTTCTGCTGGGGTCTATGGAGTTGCCCCCACTGCATGTGCAGTTTAGGGGTCATCCATACTCTAAATGGAGTGCATGCTCCTAAGCATATTTTAGATCTTCACTGTGACACTGTCCTCTGTGAGTGACTTCCACTTGCATGGGATTCTCTCTCTACCGAATTGCCCATCTCCTCTGTTCTGTTAGCCTGGAACTCTGTCCTCCTACTCCTCAGGCTAGAAAAGTTGCTGCTTCAGTTGCAAACAGTTCTTCACAGACTGCATAGTATCATCAGGTGTTGTATTATTGCTATGATAGCCCTGGCTGGTGGCACAGTGGATAAGGCACCACCTGTGAACCCAAAGGTCTCTCTTCGATTCCCCAGCCAGGGCACATAACCAGGTTGCAAGCCAGTTTCCAGTCAGGTTTGTAGCTGGAAGCAGGTGAAAGGCAACCATACATTGATGTTTCTCTCCCTCTCTGCCTCTCTCCCTTCCCATCTCTCTAAAAAGAATAAATAAAGTCTTTTTAATGTGAGGAATCATTGTAGCTATTTTCTTACAGTGGTTAATCCTCTGTGAATGGTTGAACACTTTGATATTTCTTCTTATTTTCTGTTTTTTTTTTTTTTTGTTCTATGACATAAATTGTGTTTTTAAATATTTGATTAGAAATTATATTTTTCCTCTGCATTTGGATTAGTCACGAATGAGTCAGATCAGCGACATCATTGTAATTTCAATGTTCTGTCTATTATCTTTGGAAACACCTTCATGTGTTTGAAGAATTTTTCTAGTGGTGAATCCTCTTTATATCAAATAAGATTCAACTTCCCAATTTCCCTTGTTGGCAGATGTGCATGTAAAACTTAGGCACAGCTATTCGGACATGGTTACTTGTTTGAAAGGAGGAAAAGTGAGACTAGGCACTGTGCAGGCATCCTTTTAGTCGATGCAGGGAAGGGCAATGAAAGCAAACCTTCACTAGGGAATTCTGTCTTCCATGATTTGTCTCTGTAGAAAAGAGATTAACTTCAATGTGTAGAATTGGAATTGGTGCCTTGGTTCTGATATTTTTAGCTTGTGTTTTTTTATTTAAATGCTAATTGATCATTGTTTCTGGTACCTAGAGAGCATATAATCTCTCATAAACAGTTTGATTCTAAAGTTTGTTTCCCAGCTTAAACTTAATTTTAGTGGGCACAATTTTCAGTTTTCAATGAAAGAAATGATTTAGGTTGACAATAGACAGAAATAACAAGGAGGAAATAAGGAAATATGTCATAACATTTTATTAATAACGCATTAGAAGTTCAACAACCTTCTTTTCTCCTTCTCTTTAAAGCTGTATAACTAAATGGAATTTCTACCTTATGAAGGATTTCCGGAAATATGCAACACAGATCATTAGGGGGAAAATGAATAGTCTGAATGGTGTAACCACTGAGCATTGACCTAGATGCGCGGTTGTGTGCACCGAGCCTTAACACTTCCTGTCATGGTACTTGTAAAAGTGAGGTCCCTGTGAACTGCTAATTCATATGATTTTCATAGACATTTCATTAACCTAAGCAGCGTAGGTTTTCTCTAGATAAACTGCATGCATTCTCATCTTTAACCTTTCTATAGTGTTCCTTAATTAGAGATTTCATTGATTCTTAATATCACAGGAACATAGTGGTTTATAAAATTATGTTCTAATTTGTTTTTCACTATTATGTGAAGCGATTTTGTCTTTCATTTCACCTCTAGAGCTAATTATGCATTCCAGGGTAACAAAGATTTCTAATCATACTATCATTGGTTTAAACTTTACAATGAACTCATTATTTCCATGTATTAGGAGTCTGCATTACAGTGATATGTGGCTAATGAGTTCTCAAAATGTTTCTTTTGAGAGTTTAAGAAGTGCTTCAAATAAATGCCAATGTTAACTTATTTACCTAAATTAAAAAAAAAAAAAATCTTTTTAACCTCAAAGGACCCTAAGAAAATAAAAATATAAGCACTTTCTGGTTTAAAAAGTTAGGAAAATTAAAGTGGATTATTTTACTTTTTTCTCATATTCTGATGATGATATGATTGTTTTTATAACTGAAAATGTTAAAATTTTAAAGCTCTTTGCTATCTGCTCTATTCAAAGGGGTGAGCTTCTGCATTTACCCGGCCTCCAGAGTTATTGGTATATATCAAATCATATAAACAGTAATTGGACACATAAGATACCTTTTTCATATGTAATACCTTCATGTTGAAGGATTTTTAGAAATATGTAATGTTTTTAGGGCACTGATCATGAGGTACAAGCAAGAGATGAAAGATGGGGTGGGGGTGAAAAATAAGGAATAAATAGAAACAAGCCTTTAAGTGGAAATGTTTTTGTGGGAAAATTATTAGATGGGAGCTGATTTCAAAACTTGACTTTCCCAGGTAGTATTTTCTAAATGTCTGACAGAAGATGATGGATCATCTATTTGTGTGCATCATGCCAGTGAACCAGGCAGTAAAAACTGTTTACTAAAGTCCTGAAAGTGGTTGATAGAGGCTAAATTATTTATATTTATGTTAAAAGCAATAACTTTGATTTTTAGGAAGTGTGTTGATGTAAAAACATATCCTCCAACAGATTTTTTAAGGGATGTCTAGTTGACAAAAGCTCAGCTCCAAACAGCTACATCCATAAAAGAGTGATTTCAGCAAGTTTCAAGTTTGCTTTCCTTAAAGGTTTGCAAGCTTGAAGCCCTGGTTGGTGTGGCTTAGTGGATTGGTGCTGGTCTCTGAACCCAAAGGTTGCTGGTTCAATTCCCCAGCCAGGGCACATAACCAGGTTGCAAGCCAGGTCTCTAGCCAGGTCCGTGGCTGGAGGCAGGTGAAAGGCAACCGTACATTGATGTTTCTCTCTCTTTCTTCCTCCCTCCCTGCCTTTCTCTCTGAAAATAATGAATAAAATCTTTTAAAAGTTTGTAAGCTGAAGGCCTACTATGATAAAATATTAAATGGTAAAATTAATCGGATCCTACAAGTGAAAAGCTAGGCCACCATAGCTCTTTCTTTTTCTTCAAGATTTTATTCATTATTTTCAGAGAGAAGGGCAGGGAGGGAGGAAGAAAGGGAGAGAAGCATCAATGTATGGTTGTCTTTCACCTGCCTCCAGCTAAGTATCTGGCTGGAGACCTGGCTTGCAACCTGGTTATGTGCCCTGATTGGGAATCGAACCAGTGATCCATAGGTTCGCAGGTTGGTGCCAATCCACTGAACCACACCAGCCAGGGCTTCCTTCTTAATGATGGATTTTTATAAGTATTCATTTATGCCCTTGTGGGTGGATCAACACCCTTGAGACCTTCTTGTGAGACCCATAGCCATCAATATAACTATGATGCATAACTAATTAGCCCACTTGCAGGGGGCTGGTTTAATAAAATTGCTAATTTCCTAACTGGCTTTTCCTAGAGTTAAAGGAATCTAATCATAACATTTATAAGAGAATATAAGCTTAAAAATTTTAAAACTAAATTTTATAAAACACAATATATAACTTTTGTTTTCCGTTTTGAACTTTGAGTGTGTATTACACAGCATATGTGCCAATGGGCAACAGTTGCTTATTAAGCAAGTTTGTGCAGAAGTTTTGGAGTGGGTCCAGCTCTAGGTAAAGTTGTAAAGGATCTGATCTTTGGGTTTAGAATTTTTCTCTCTCAGAGGTAACCCATGTATCAAAAGATATAAGAACTTCTCAGAATTGCTAGTTGGAAATGTGCCATGCATCAGCAAACTTCAGTAGCCTGATTTCCCATCAGTCTCATGGGCAAAAATTATAATGTTACAAGCCATTTTACCTCTACACTCTTGTACACAGCCAGACAAAGGAACACACCTTGTTAAATTGTGTCTTAGTTAAGACATGTTTATTTATTAGCAAGAAATTTATTAGTCTCACTGTGAAATTTAGTAACCCAATTATCAATGTAACAACACTCAAGAAATAGTCTTAACTCTACCTTATCAAGGTAACTAAAATGTAGAGTCAACCTCAAGTTAGATAATGGGAATACACAGATTACATGGTTGGCAGTCAAAGGCACAAAACCAGATTATAAATATTCGGTGGTATTTTCCCTACATTTAGCAGCTTTAGCTAGTGAATGGTACAACCCAGAAATCAATAGATTTGAAAACATTGAAGGGGCATGAATAGCATCAGCATTTTGAATCTATTTAGGCTTAGATGAAGCAGGAAGCCAGGTAGCCCAACATTGCTATTTTATCCATGGACTCCCCCTTTTCAATATTCTCTGGATGGCTGCAGTTATGCCTGCCCTTGGTGTTGGTGGAAAGTGGTGCCATACATAGAGAGACTTCACTGGCCAGAATCTGTATCACCTCACTGAGTCAGCACTACGCTTTCCTTGCCCAAGATGGCAACAGTGATATAATACAGAATTGTAGCTAGAAAGCTAATGTAAGGCACTTCTGTAACAACTAATAGAATGATAACATCCAATTGAACAAGTAAGGATTCGAGAAAGCTTTTAGGCAGTGCGTGACCTAAGTAAAATATCTGGAAGAAGTTGTGACCCTGAATTTGTGCTTTCATAGACAAGACCTTGTCATATACAAGACCTTGTTGTTTCTATTTGAAGCTATAGTGTCTATTTCTCAGGAAGTTCCCCTGGTATTATCTAATAATGAAATAATAAATTAATGATACGATTGAAGTGTCCATTGTAATTTCAACAGAAGAAAGATGTGTTTGCTACATTCTGATCTCTTGAAATAAAAGTGGACTTCTTTCCTGTTCTCATGGTTGTTGTATGAAAATGCTGTAGCTGCCTGAGGATCTGAAATCTCCGATAAATCCTGGGATTATCTATTACTGAGTAATGGAGATCACCTGGTAGCAAATTAAGACAAGTTTATCTGATAAGGACATATGCTTTCTTGTTAATCCCTAAAAAGAGTGGGCATTTATCTGTTTTACATGTTTGCAATTATTTTGGACTAACAATAGGTCATGATTTTCTGCCTATTTACCATAAAAGATGATAGTTAGCTTGGGAAATATTCTTTTAGTATGTAATGTGAATAGTGTCATTTATGAAAATCTATCTTCCAGCCATGTTAATGGTCAAATCCAGTGCAATCAAGAGACATTGTTAGAAACCTTCACTGACAATGCTATATAGAAATAGTAGATATAGAGCTAGAGATATCTATCTTTCTCTCATTTATCTGTCATCCTAATCATCTAACTAAATCATTTATCTATAATTGGGCAAGATTTTGATATTTTTTTTTAGAACTCTAGGTTAAAAAACTGGAGATATGTATTTCTTTCTCATGTCCTTTGAAACTATCCTATGCAAATTTTCCATGGGCTTGCATTTAGGAAGCATTGATGAAGGAAATCATTAGAATGCTATGCTCAAGCAGAGTCCTCCATTTATCCATATAACACAATGGTAATTTTCTGAGACTAATGTTCTTTTGAAATTGTAAATTTTAAACACTGACAAGTGTAATATCACAAAATAACAATGTTTGACTCAGGTAAATTGCATTTTATGCTGAAGTGGTGAAGATACTGAATCACCATTCCCTCCTCTTGTATTTTCTATTTTCAGGGCAAGATTAAAGCCTCTACCCTATACTTGAAGTCATGAGTCAGAATGACTAAAGCAAACCAACTAAAATCCATTTGTTAGAAACACATACTCCATACCCAGTATTGAACCTTAGAAAAGGTATCAATTTAATTTTCATAGCATTTACAAATAATTATATTTACATTATTGCTGTTCATAATATTTAATGAAATGCTGTGTATACAATCATAAGAGAAAATTGTGTATATGTGGCAGGGAGCAATTTAGGCATCCTTGGCAAACCTATAACTCAGCTGTGTTACAGAAATGTCTGGTTGTATTAGCAAGGAACATGTCAGCCAAAAGTGCATAGCAGTTTTTCAGGCAGAAAAGTATGTTAATCCAAGGAGAAAAATAACCAGTGGTCAGTTAAGAGATCAAGTGTATAATAAGTTTTGCTAAGGTTTCTACTAAAAGGGAAATATAACACTGCAATAATTTTTCTCTTACCTCTCTGGCTGCTGCTTTTCAATCCTTTGTGACAGTTATCATCATCCACTGGGTCTTCTGAAAACTATGGGCTATGTTTAACATTTCCCTTTTTAAAACCTTTAAATTCATGGGATCTTCAATAGAACATTCCAGACATTCATTAGTTTTCAATCACTGATTGATTCACCCCTGTGATCTCACCCTAAGAGACTTTCCTTTCCCCTTCTCAGTTTAACATGCTTTCAAATATATTTTCCAGTAAAATGGGGCAGTTTGTATGGTTTTGTATTTCTTTCTATTGTCTTCATGAGCATTTATCCATGTTGACGCTGATTTTAATCAGGCCATGAACAATGCAAGGTGAAGCAAAAGGTGTGACATGCTAATATTTGTCAAGCACCAGGTACTGCTCTAAGTGTCCTACTTGCATGTATTAGCTTAACACTCACCGGTACATTAGAAAGCCACAAATTGATTCATATGTAAAACTAAGACCCAAAGAGGGAAGGAACTTCCCCAGAATCCCACAGCTACTAAGGGGATGCCCTAGAATTTGACAAGATCCCATGCTTTCAACAATATTTGTACTGTTCCCTAAATTATACTCTACTAATAAGTAACTTCAGATCTCAGTGATGCCACTGACTAACTGGGTGTCGTTACAATTTACTTTCTATATGACTGAACTTCCTTCTTTGTAAAATGATAATGTCAGTTATCACAGCTTTATTGTAAGGATTGCATGAAATATCACATGTAAAGATCATAGAAGGAACTGGCAGATGGTAAGCTCTTATTTTCTCAATAGTATATCAGTGTTTTCTGTTGTTGATAGTAAGTGATTTGGGCTCAATGAATAAGTGAAATATTAATAAGATTGAATATAATTAATGGTATTCAACATAATATAACAAATAAATTTAGTTATTTATTGTTGACTAATATTTATTTTGGTTTTAGTGTTGTGTGTGTGTGTTTTTCAGAGACTTAAATCACCCCAACAGTACGTGCATTTCTTAAGTTTGGTGGAAGGATTCTCATAAGCATTTTATGTTATGTTATGTTTAGCAGTAAATGCTAAATTCTGCCATGTAGGAGATAGTTTTATTATTGTTGGTATAATGGTTTAACAGTTATTTTATTTCCTGTGCGGTGGTTCTGACTTAATTGATGTTCAGGATAAAGCTTGCTCCTTATTATGTGCTTTCATAATTACAAATTTGTGTTTTAATACCTTCTGTTTTTCTTTATTTCCTTAAGTCTTTTACTATTTTATAATCATGGCATTTGAAGTCTCACAAAATGTTACTTTAGGGGCCTGCTAGAAATGTCATTGACATAGTAATGGCTCAGGTTAGCAGTATGTTTAAAGCATAATAGGAGATGGAATTCATAGCCAAGTAAAAAACATCCCTCTTTAGGTATGTATTTATGATTGGCATGACTTTGCTCCCAGAGGGCAGTTAGCAACACAACACTGTGACCATGTGAAAGAAAAGTAAATCTTTAAATTTCAACATAGAATTATTGTTATTATTTTTGGTCAAAATCTGAAGTGCAGGAATGCTAGGTTTGTGATCCCTTATTTTAGTTTTACAAATGCGATAAACTAATCAGATTTTCAGGACATATTTGGGTAAATAATCTGAATCCAGAAGAACATTGTTTGAATTTAACTTTAAAAAGTGCTCTGAGTTGAATTAACCAAAGAATTTATTTTATGTGTAGGGCTCTTTACCTCTTCCTATGGAAGTAGTTCTAGATGTACAGCTAGACAGTTGGGTGAATATTCATCACATATTACCTGCAAAAGGAGACAATTTAAGAGAAAGTACTAAATTTAATCCAGAAGAATGAAAATTAAAAAAACAAAACAAAACAGTGAGCTTTACATGTGTTCTTTCCCCATGTGTGCTTCTCACAAGATGGCTTAAATGTATTTTTAATTCTATGAATAATTACAAAAGTCTTCAGTGGTGACATCCAAGCAAGCTGGATGGGTTCCTGCTCTGTGAACCCAAGCATAAGGACACAGGTTTCCTTCAGATTCACAAAGACAATGTTTAGCAAGTGATCAGTTGATATTTTCCCTTGGTATGTTCCTATGTCTGCACTATAATTTAGAAAATGGAATGACTCAGATAAAGTTCACTTGTTATATCAAGCATCTCAAAATCTCAGAGTCTGAATGCTTAAATCTGCCTACATTTTTTTCATGGAAAATCAGAATCTTTGCCTAGTTAAGAAGAGACACAAAATAATATACTCCCATTTCCAAACTAATCTAATCATAAAATTGGACAGTTTTCAACCTTCAACAACGTATACTGTTATTCTGTCAATAGCAGAATACAAATAAAGAATTTCAATTAAATTCATACAGATGCTAATAGATATTATTTCTATGACTAGAATTTATTAAAGGAGAGATCTCTAATATGGATGATAAGGCCCTCAAAGGATAAAAACTGTACATTTACACAATGAAATAGTATTTGGTCATAAAAAAGTAAAAAGAAAACCTCACTTTTTGTGACAACATGAATGAACCTGGAGAGTATTATGCTAAGTGAAATAAGCTAGTTGGAGAAAGACAAGTACCATGTGATCTCACTTATATGTGGAATTTAGTGAATAAAATAAAATGACAAAATAGAAACAGCAGCATGGACACAGAGAAAAGACTAATAGCTATCAGAGGTGAGGAGGGACTGAGGTGCTGGATGAAAGAAGGAGAAGTAATTAAACAAAAAAACCCACATATATATGTATGCCTAACACATAGACATAGACTATAGTGTGTGATACACAGAGGAAAAGGGGGTATGAGGAGATATGGAGGCGGACAGGGGGAATCAAATGGGGACAGAGACTTTGCCTGGGATGATGGGCACATGATGCAGTGTGCCGATGGTATTTTCTTGACTTGTACAGTTGGAACCTGTATGGTTTTTGCAAACCAATGCCATTTTAATAAATTCAATAAAAAGATGATGTAAAATGTGTAATTGTAAGTTTAGCTTAGGGGAGATGGTATTAGATTCTCATTTCACTAAAAGTTCAAGTGATTAAGATAAATTCACTTAATCAAAAAATCTTCTAAGAGTGGCATTGGAAGCAATGTAGGGTGATTTCGACAAAGTCATGAAACGAGATTAAAATACTATAACTCTGAAGATAGGTAACTCTCCCAGGTATATTAAAGGAGCACATGGTAAATTCCAAAAATGGTATATCAATAAGCTTCATATTGATCCTCAGTACAATTCTAGGAAGGACCATTAAATGGGTGTTTTGAGAGCACTTAGGATAGAAAGTTGGCTGCAGGGATTCTCTAAAGTGACTTGTGCCAATCTTACCTCTATGACCTTGTTACCTGACACAGAAAACAGGAGACTTTAGACCTAGAAAATATGAATAATTCCAGGGCAAATTTACTAGGGGGCTCTAATTGCCCTTTGACTTTACCCACAGCTTTCCCTAGAGCCAATCCTTGAAGAAAAAGATAATTGACTTTTTATCTGGAAATATATGTATGTTGGTTAGTAAATAAATAAATACATACATATATAAAATACTAAACCATAGTGTAGGCTTCTCTATTCTCAGATAATATTAGATAATATAAATGTTTCCTTAATAAGATACACAGTAAGGTCACACTGCAGGCACTATTATAGGGATAAGTTGCTTACATTTTATCCTTCTTAATGTTCATCATAAGACCTATTATCTTACATCAGCAATTAGACTGCCACCTACTTTAAAAAAAGACATTTTTTTTTTGCCTTAAAATACTTATCAATTGTCTTTCTTATTATGAGGACTTTAAATTTTAATTATTTGTTAATATAATTATTATTGTTATAAATCATAGAAGATACACTAGTTGCCTGCACAAGATATATTTTCTATTTCTCTGGTTGATAGAACTCTCATTTCATGAGTAATGGAACAGCCTGTGCTTCAACAAACCCTCCTCAGCCCTAGAATAAACTGTGACATATCTACACCAATGGTTCTCAGCTCTCTCTCTCTCTCTCTCAATATTTCTAATTCATAACTAATCATTTAATGGTTTCTTTACTACTTTAAAGTGTTAGTGAAAGCATAATGTATACATTCAAGTGATTAAAATTATTACAGTGCCACACAACCAATATAAAGAAGAAATAACTTTATGTCTGTTTATATTAAAAAATGCTTTTTGCCAAAACATTTACATGTTTAAGTATATTATGGATGGTAACAAAGTGTTTATACCTGCACCCACCTCTTGAATCATTTTAAATGCAAAACTACAAATACAGCAAAGCATGTGAGCTTTATTGGAGAGTTCAAATTCTGAAAAAGCCATTCCTGTTGCTGTTGTGATTGATCTGGACTGTGACAGGTTATAGATAGCTTCTGCTTGTCCCTCCTCCCCAGCTGTGCCCCACCCTTCACCTGAGTTTTGTCTAAGTAGAATGACCTGTTTTGGATATACCGGTAGCTCTCCTGATCTTAAATTCTGTTTGTGTCCAAGAGATTGGAGGTAAAGAGAAAAAAAGATCAGGGATTAACACCAATTTCTCTCTCCTAGATCTTCTTGGTCAATCTATTTATGCTTCTCATAAGGGCAGTGTTTCCTTCTCCTTTAAAACAAAACAAAACAAAACACTTTATTCACTATTTTAGAGAGAGGGGAAGGGAGGGAGGAAGAAAGGGAGAGAAACATCAATATATGGTTGCCTTTCACCTGCCTCCAGCTGGGGATCTGGCTGGAAACCTGGTTTGTAACCTGGGTATGTGCTCTGACTGGGTCCTTCTCCTTTTAAAGTGATTTATTCCCCATGATCTTCTCTGCTACTACTAACCCAGAGTTACAGTGCTGTTTACTGTGGTTCCTCTACTACTCTTCCCACACATCTTTGTAAGTAGTCTTTTGGGTAAATAAATCTTTGTTAAAGTATCTTAATTTGAGAATGCTCTTTTCTCTCTTTTTTAATTTAATTTAATTTTTTATTCCTAGGAGTGCAGCTATCTCTGAGGTAATAAATTTGTCCAGGATCATGCAATTTGAAGAGAAACATATTTTACCTTAACCCACAATGTTATTTTTTTCTTTTACCTACAAAAATTGCCTTAAAGATCAGTTTGCATGTTTGAAAAGCAATGCCATTTTATAATCCAATATTAGATTATATTAACTATGAAAATGCTGTTTAAATCTATGATGTTCTTGAGTATTCATGGGAAGCAAAACAGGCAAAACACACCTATGTGTAACAATAAGCTTCTATTGGTTTTTAATTTAGGAACAATTATATATATTCAACATTATCTGACTTTTTAATTTTTGATGCTAAGATTATGGAATTTTAAGCAGAAAATAAATTTGCATCTGATTCTGTTCTAGGAATCACAATTTGATCACCCATCTAGCAATATGTGCTAACTTCTTTTTGCATTGCACAAGGACATAATAAGTACCCTGCTGACTAATGCTGTCAAATCACCGCACCTAGGTATTTTCTTTTTATGCCCTTCTTCTCTTCTATCAACAAGTGTCTAAGAGATGAACAAGCAGGAACAACTATAAAAGAAATTTACTCAAATTAATTAGCTCTCTTAAGAATTAAAAAAATAACTTTCATTTTTAAATTTTATTTTATTTTTTTCTAACACTGAACTTTCCTATTTTTCTCTACCTTTTAAAAGAGACACCTACGGTGAAGAAAAAAATAGACTATGGCATTTTCAACCCTCCTGCAAATTTTGCATTGCTACAGAAAAAAAGTATTATCTACTTTAAAGAAAAAAACAATAAAAATATGAACCAAGAAAGCACAGAAGGTAGTTACCATATTTAGTTGTTTATCATGGAATCATTTTTATAATCCATCTGTTTCAATTCCACAGAACAAATTACATGTAATTAAGAAGTTTCTCTTTACTTTATGGATTTGTGCTTGGAAGCTTGGAAGGCCAGTACAACATAAATTATGTTTACTTTTTTTGTATTTGGATTTGAGGTGGGTTAAAGGCCATTAGGCAGGTGATGGAAGCTTCTGAGGCATATCATCATCCTACAGCTTTGATGATATAAATATAATAGTACATCTCCATTCCCTTTTTATTTTAAAAAAAGTACATTTTGTTAGTGAACATAGTACCATATCAACAAATAGTAACATTTAAAAGACACATGGAAATCAATATGTTAAAAGAGTTTCTGTATAAAATTAGTTACCACTGTTTTCTTAAAATATTTTTAGCCTATTTAAATGTAAACCTAGTTTGATCTCAGGTATTCGGGCCTGATGATATCATAAATTATCTCTATTAGGCTTTTCCTGCAAAACAGCTTTTCTAGATACCAAATTCCTTTTTTTGGCCACCATTATGACAGCAAGTCAGGCAAACTTCAGCCTCTGGTTTGGTCTTGATTGGTCACAATGAAGCCAGCTGTGATGAAAGCGCCCCTGAGATGCATGATTGGGCAGTGGGGCCTGAAGCTCAGGTACTAGGAGGTTACTCTGAGACATGAATAGACTAAGAGAGAAAGAGAGGAAGCTTGTTAAGAATCAAGCTTCCAGTGCCACCCAGAGAGGGAGAGATGAAGGATGGTGAGTTGAACTCTTAATTTGTTTGGCTTAATTAGGTTAGGGAAATTTTAAATAATTTCTCACTCTTTACTCCTCTACTCAGGGCCAATTTGGGATATGGGTTAAGTGGAAAAAATAGCTGAGATCCAGCAGAAATATTCATTTGAGAAGATAGTGATTTTGGTCAAAATGATCTTTCTCTCCCTTTTGTCATCTGGAGTACAATTTTTTTCTCGCTGTTTTTCTTCTGTGAGTTCTGTGAGTGAATGTTGGGCAGAGAGCAAGTTGGTAGCACGGGAGAACGGAAAGAGGTTGTAGCAAAAAATGCAAAAGGAATTGAGAGCCACAGAAGTGCCCCTCTGTGACCAGGGGAGAGGGCTGTGCAAAGTAAAAAGCAAGTAGCTGAGAGGCCAAATAACCTCATGGCTTTATCTACCTTGTGAGAGTCAAATTGTGAGCAATACGTATCAATAATTAATTAGAAGCTTTTCAGAAAGTAAGACTTTTAATTGATACCTTAATAGCTGAAGTCCCTCCTCAGTACTGTACATAACCTGTAGACAGATTTTAGTCACCATTAATTATTCATTTACTCAAGAAATAGATATTTAGTTTAAGGCATGGTTCTAAACCATGGAAGGAATTTATGAAAAAGCTAAGGGCATTTTCTCTGCCTGACAGTGTTAGCAGTGGACAAGTGGCACCAGGTGTCAGATGGATGGAGTCAGATTGGAACTCAGTTCAGCAATTTCAGTACTTGAGTTTTGCTTGAAAGAATTCAGAGGCAAGACTCAAACTAGAAGAACAAGTTTATTTAGAAAATTACAGAGGTAGTGGAAGGGCCTTTGGAGCTTAGGAGAAAGAGATACGTGCCTTAAGAGAGGAAAGTGGGAGGAACGGTATAGGCGTGGTCCAGAAATGAGAGAGCATGCCCTAGGGAAAGAAGAGGGTGGAGAAAGGCATAGTTGTGCTATAGAAAGAGCCAAGTCCTCTATCCTGAGGGGTTTTACCTGAGATTTCAGGGGAGTGTTTTAATAGCATATTCTGGTGTGTCTCTGAAGGGTCCTGTTCTCCACTGACTGGTCAGTACCAAGGGAGGGAGTCATTAGTCATTGCACCCCGTCCTAATGGCATTGCTCTTCCTGGTTTGCTGCTTTTTCTGGGCCTGAAGCTGAAACACAGTTGAGGCCTAGAGGTCATCTCCAGGGGGTAATGTTTAAGGGAGTATTGTGCAAGGACTTGTAATTTTGCTCACTGCTAGGCACCTGGGGCTCTCTGCCTTGTTGACACCCTGCACCTGGCCCATCGTTTCTGCTCTATTCATGCTATCTAACTGCCTACTATGACAGGCAGGACATTAGCTTCTAACTAAGAAAAGTAGGGATCTGATGTCATATAACAGGGCTCCCGTTACAACAGAGACTCCGCTATTGACCTGTTGCCTTGTTTTTGTTCTGATAATCTACCTGTTATTTGGCTCATGCCATGACCAACCCACCTGTAAATGAACTTCCCTTGCCATAAACACCTACCTAGATCTTTTGTTTATTTTTAAATGTATGGTTATTTCAGAGCTCAGATAGAAATATGATTTGGGACATGAGGTTCTGAGGATTTGTGATGATTCAAGCTCTCTTGACTGAAAGAGGTTTTGGGAAAGGAAGTTAGTAGCCAAAACTCCTTTGAAAGTTTTCTCTGTTCTTCACATATTTGGGGTTAAACATGTTTAATTTTTACATTAATGATATTTTCAAGTGCATTTATGCAAATCTAACCTGGTGAGAGTGTACTATCCTCCTCCAATAACAATACATTTTATTTACTTAAATTCAGTGGAAGTATAAATTCCTTAGAGTATGTAAACTATCTTTTTCAATTACTGCTGTAAACAGACTAGACTGTATGTTTTAGGACAGCCTAGGTAATTTTTAAGCATTTTAACATTTTTAGGAAAGTGCTCCTTTCATTGAAGTTTATAGGATTTTAAAACTTACAAGTTGCCATACATAAGTTTTATCTAAAACTTAATTCTGCAAGCCTAAATTTATTATTTTTTTATTTGTCAAATTATCAAGTGGTTTTTCCAAGATCTAAAGCATCTTGGAAATAAAAAAAGCAAACAATGTGGTGATTGCTGGGTGGAGGGATATATAAGGAGGCTAAATGGTAATGGAAAAAAATATAGTAAAAATTAAAAACAGAAATCTAAGATAAATTGATATAAAATTGGAACTAAAAAATGGGTTGTGAAAGGACATTGATTGAAATATTGTCTTTAAATCAGAATCATATAGTGAAAGAGGCTTACATTCCTTTCCTTATCCATAATGGATACATTTCTCTTTCCATGTAATAGTTTATTATCTATGACAAATAGTCACTCAACCCCAATTTTCACCGAACAGTGTTTTATAAAGTGAGGTTAGTCAGTGAAAGGTTATAGGCCACCATCTCTACCTAACCTGAAAGTGCCAGTCATCAAATTTGAATGCATATCCATAACTATGGAACATTTCTTCACCTGCCAAGAGTTATCCCAAGTTTTGATATTGTCATAAGACCTAATTTAATATGTTAATTCATAATGATAAACCAACTTGGCATTTGAATTATTTAATATTTAATCTAGATTAACCCAAGAAAAATTTAATTTCATATATATGGGGACCCCAAAGATGTGAGACTCAAGGGCAAGTTGAGCAACTGAAACTTGTATGCCATCTGAGGAATGGTGAGGGCAATTCAAATAAGATAAGAATAGGTATTTGGTACCCATGTGTTGGCCCCACCATATAGATAAGTGTTTCAGATAAAAAAGTTATCTCTGGTAAAACCTCTCTTTCTAAGCCAGACCCCAGTCTAAATTCTTTTAGGTTCTCAAGAAAGAGATAAAAATTTTGGGTCTGATGGATCTTAATTATCTAACAATAATCCATATGCCAAAGTGGTACATTTTGGTGTGGCATATTCTATTCCTCTTCAACTTTATGAAGCACATTAACAATGAAAATGTGCTCAAGTAGAAGTAATATTCTGCAAATAGTGCCATTATTAGACTTGCTGATTTTCCAAAAGATTAAAGATCCTTAAATCTGTCTTTCAACATTGGATCATAGGAACATCTTATAATGAATGAAAGGCCTATTTGCTAATTAATGATAATAACTTTAACACTTCTGAGTAACTGCATTGGACACAGCTAATTTGTTACAGGATTTTGAAAGAGTGAAATTGATATCACTCTAAATAATTAGAGTAAAATATGGACACTACCAATTTACACTCCAAATATACAACCAACTTCAATTTGTCCCTAAAAGAAAGGTTTACTTTTGTAGGTATAATCTACAAAATAAGGTGTTAATAAACTACATCCTTATTCTCACTTTTAAGTGATTTCTTTTTAATCATAGTACAACATGTCACACTCAAGTTCCTTAAGGAGATCATTTACCTTCAGTCATAATTATTAATGCTAACACACAACATATCTATAAATGTAAAAAATACATAGTTTCACTTGAAAAGAACATCATGAATTATCAAAGCAATGTTATTGGTTCCCAGATTTCCCGTAGAAGAAATAAGACACCCTTATGAAAATTTCCCAGCACTTAAGTCCACTTAAAGTCTATTTCATATGCCCTTAAGTTCTTCAAATGTTATTGGCAGTAAAAGGAAAGCACCTGAGAATAAAAGCATTCTTCTCTCGTATTCTTCTCTTCCTTCTGAGCCCACAGAATACTGTCTCCATTCTGGTGGCAACACTTCCTCCCTGTTTCCTTAGAGTGAGTTTGGGGTTGAGCATAATGGTGCTTAATTTTGCTTCCTATAAAGTAAGGTCTCAATGGTTGAAGGTCTGTCAACAAACCTTTATTGTCTTGCTAAGTAACATCTTGCAATTGCCAATTGGCTTCTATTTAGATGTTGTGCTCCTGTGATTTATCATAAATATATACTTGTTCCTGGCCCATAGTTACTGGCTCAAAGCTCCCTAAAACCTTGGAATTTCTTGAGCAAGAAGGAAAATGGGAAAATCTTTTGTTGCAATATTTAGTCTCTTGTCTTCAATTCCTAAAATCACTTCAGAGCTATAAAGGCAAAACGAGTGTCTTATTGTTCATAACAAGTGCTTTCAACCACACCTGTGTTTGTTAATGAATTAACTTTTGGAAATCTGCTAAAGGTGGTGGGAGGCTGGTTTCCAGGGGAACCAACCAAGAACAGAGGGTTGAAACTTTCGGTCCCATCTTATGACTTTTGGGGAGTGAAGAGGGTCTGGAGGTCTACTGAAGGACCAGTGGCCAATGACTTAATAAATTATGCCTCTGCAAGAACACTTCCATATGAAACCCCAAAAGGAGGGGTGTTTGGTGAGCCCTGGGCTGCTGCACAAGTAGCAATGTGGGAAGAGTAGCACACTCAGAGTGCTCCAAAGCTCAGTACCCCTCTCCCATGCTTTGCTCTCCATCTCTTCATCTGGTTGTTGATCTGTATCCCTTGTAATAAACCTATGATCTAGTAAATAAAATGGTTTCCTAAGTTCTATGAACTGCTCTAGCAGATTAATCAAACCCAAGGAGTAAATCTTGGGAGCTTTAGATTTTTAAAAAATATTTTATTCATTATTTTTAGAGAGAGGGGAAGGGGGAGAGGCAGAGAGGGATAGAGACATCAATGTATGGTTGCCTTTCACCTGCCTCCAGCTACAGACTTGGCTGGAGACCTGGCTTGCAACCTCATTAATGTGCTCTGGCTGGTGAATTGAACCAGCAACCTTTGGGTTTGCAGGCCGGTGCCTTATCCATTGTGCCACCAGCCAGGGCAGGAGCTTATAGCCAGTTTTTTCCAGAAGCACAGGTAACAACCTAACTTGTGAAGTGGGGATCGTTTTGCAGTACTCAGCCCTTCACCTGTGGGGTCTGACAATCTGGAACCAAGCTTTGCTGTGTAATTTAAAATTGAGTTGAATTGTATGTAGGACACCCAGCTAGAGCAAAAGCATTGCTTGGTCTGGGGGAAAGACGCGTACATCAAACTTGGGTACAGATCATTAGAATGTGAACATCTACAAGAACTATGTTCCGGAGATTATATGATCGTACACTATTTCTTTTATTTATTTCACTCATTTTCCCATGTATTACAGTTTTCATGCTTTGAAAGGTTCACTAACTTGCGGTAGACTTTCTAGCTTGCAAAAGCAAAACACCACAGTAGAGCTCAAGTTTGTCAGACTCCAAAAGTCAAATGCTTCTGCATCTCTGTACTAAACAGAGAAGAGACAAATTAATTTTTTGTAACCACCCTCCCCCCAAATTTTCAATCAGAAAAAAAAAAATTATCTTTAAACTTTGAGGATAAAATAGGCAGCAAAACCTCAACTCAAGATGACATTTCAAAGTAATAACAATGGGTAGCTAGGATGTATGTCCAGTCACATAGTGGCAAAAGGTTGATGTGGATAACTGACCAAAATCTCCCTCATGATCCCCAAATTATATGCATAGCTGCCTTTAATAAAAGTACAATGAATCATTAATACCAGACTAGGAAAACTGCATTATCAAAGGAAGATTAAGATGCTCAACAGCAAAGACCTTGTCTAAATAGTAAGAAAATTATATTGGGGACTCTATTCCCTAGGCAGTCATGTAACAACTGAATTATGACAACTGAAAAAACTATGAAAGTTCTAACTTTGTGCTCAGTGTTTAGGATAGATGTGAACGTTGTAGGCCACAGACATGTTAGGAACAATGTAAAACTTTTTTTCAAATATTCTCCATCTGTGACTAGGTGAGACTGCAGATATGAAACCCACAGATAAGTAGGACTCATTACTTACTTATTATATATGTCCCAATCTATTTACTTTAATTCATCCAGATACTGTTTTTGTATCTTTAACCCTTGGATATCCCACTCCTCACTGCAATCACCATATTTGTCTATGCCCATAGTTCCTTTTACCTTTTTGCTGGATCCCTTCATCCCTTAACATTTTTCCCTCAATAGTGTCGTCCTTGTCCCTATGTAGAAGTCTGTGTCTATTTTGCTTTTTTCTACCGAATTTTTACTTCATATTATCAACACTTGAAAAATAGGTGCATATAGATATAACATTGATTTTACTTTATCATAATATATTTCCCATTCTCATAATGATAGTAACAGTCTTGAGTCACTTAAAAGAGCATTGTCTATCCACGGCTGTCAGGTTGGAGGGCTGGTCCTCCGTTCCTCTCTGTACATGGCTGGCCCTTCTGCTGCTGGAGCCTGCCAACTAGCTAGCCTTGAGGCTAATCTTATCCCAGAGTCTGGAACACTGAGCCCAGGGGCAACCAACAGAGCGGCCCTGAAGGACCCGCAGGTATTGCCTTTGGGTTACTGCCTCTTTGTTCTAAGGTATATACAGCCTCCTTTGTTCCAATGGGTATATAAGCCTGTCCCTGCTGTAATCTAGCACACCACCATTGAACAGGTTCCACAAACCGTGTGTGGAACCCCGCCACCCTCGATAGCCACCCTTGCGGTTGTTAGCCTGCAGCTGCTTGCGATAAAGCATGCTGAATCTCCTGAAAGCTCTGTAGAAGTCCATGTTTAGCATCAGGCCAAAAGCTACAGGACCTGACAACCACCCCTAGTTCACAACTATGTTATATTTTCACAGAAAATGCGTTTCTACAGTTCTGCCTTGTTATAAGGTTTGTTTTTTTCTTACATTTCTTTTTTTGACTGCCATCCAATTTTTATTGGCTTCATCAAGAATTTTCACTTTATTGTCACTTTTTTCCCTAACTTTTCATAATTTATTGCAGTTCTATCTGCCTAGGCTTTTAGTTCCAGATTTGTTTTTAAGACTTTAAACTTTTTCATTTTATTTTTAGCTCCTGATACTTGCAAGGAGTCTGTACCCTTTTGATTTTCACTTGCTTCATTGACATGTTCTTTTGTTTTGTTTTCACTCAAAAATACCAGAAAGTAAAATGTCTCAGCAGATTGAGAAATGGAATAGTTTATTTATAATTCAAATTAAAAAATAGTTTTTATGAGATATTTGCTTATAGGTTAAAATCTTGTGAAAAAATTACTGAAGATAATTCTTAAATTTCTTAGGAGTTAACTGACATTCTTTTATCATTCCATGCAAACGTTGGTGCAATAGTTTTATTCCCCTACTTGGGGGAAATAATTAACAAAAATGTGCTGTTAGTAACACCTTAATGTTAATGTATTCAATGAGATTGTTAGAGTACTATAAGCTTAAGTGGACATGGAAAAGTATGAAACAAAATCTATGTAATTTACTTTTATTCATATTAGACATCTCTTTTTTTCTTCTAAAACTGAAGACTAATCAATACTATGCTGGCAAGCCATCTAGGGGAGGTAGGCAGGGAAAGGAGAAATGCCTGATTTGTAAAGCTTGCACATTTCTGTGCTGTGAACACTCTCACCAGGGCCAATGCCAAGCTACCAGCAGTTTAACAGCAAGCTCACAAAATTTCTAAAAATTGAATAATCAGCTGACACAAGTAGGTATAGGCCAACACAAGTCAGCTCCAGCACAAAACTGATAATGGTTATTAATGAATGGTTATGAATGGCCACAGACATGTTTGAACATATATTGGAATCTATAACCCTAAAGAAAAAGAAGTGCTTGTATGAAGATTTGGATAAAATTTTGTGATTCAACCCCTGGAACTCTGTATAAGAATTTCCTTCTATGTGTACTTGTAATTTAAAAAGTTCAGACATTATGATTCATAGATTATAACTGATCATTTAACCTCAACATTCTGGCTTTTTAAATTTGAGAGATGGGTATTCAATTGCCCTACTAACCACTGCACATTCTCAGGGAAATTTAATAATTATGTGAGGAAAGAGGACTTGTTCTTTGAATGGCATTCTCTTCTTCTTGGAGTATGCCATATTAAAAGATAATTTTATTGAAAGAATTATATGTGATTTTGTAAGAGATTCAGCAGATAAATGATCAAGTCCAATCACTAGTTATCTACTTTTATATTCTATATGTTCTATTAGATAGTGTAAATAAAGAACTTTTTACTTGTTGGCATATTGAAAATGCAAGTTTTTCTTTTCCTATTTTAATAATTTTGTCAAAGTACAAAATAATAAAGTAAATTAAGTAAATACCTGAAATTTTCTGCTCTATTATTACAAAATAAATTCTAGAAGTTGTCCTTATGGAGAAGAGCAAAAATAAGATGGTTCTCAATTCCTGCTTCTTTGCTTATACTGTGTCTAATTAAAAGGCAGAACTCTTCATTTTATGTTTTATATACATCAATTGCCTGATTACAAAATAAATTCTCTAACCATATGATCTGGAGTCAAGAACATTGTTAAAAAATCACTTTAATTTCATTGCTTGTAAGTTTGTAAATTTAAATCTCAATGTACGTGATGAATGATTTACTTTGTGCTGACAGGACAGTATTTCAGGGTTTATTTTTTAAGTCAGTTCTAAATCTGCAGCATATCAAAGTCTTATTATGCTTCAGATGTTATGGTAGATAAATGGTATCCTCACAAAGATATATTCGGTCTGGTATTGAAAATGCCTACTTAAAATTCTGCATGAATAGTTTTATTGAAAAAATATGTAGGCAAACCATTAATTATACACAAAGACTTGGAACAAATTCTTGTAAAAAGCATTGCATGCCTTCCATTAAATGTATACATTTTATACAAAGTAACTGAAAGTCTTTCTGAGGTTAAACAATAAATCTTAGAAATTTAACCACTCTGCTCTCCAAAAGTAATTTTTTTTCTCTATGACACACACATTGGGTATACACTTATATCTGAGCCTCACTTAAACAACTACATAATATTTTCAGTGCTGTTTTTATTTCTTAAAAATCTGATTGCTGAGAGTAAGCTTTTCAATTATCTTCTTCAATTTCTTTTATTTTGTAATTATTATTCTATTTTGGTTCTCCTTTAGAATTGTTAAATATCTTGAATCAGAAAATGTAGAATATATAAATGAGTGAGTGCATCCTGCTATGAAAACTGAATCTGAAAAAGGTATTTTGTTATAGATTATACCTTGAATTTGAAGCATCATTTTACTTAACACATATGAAGCATTTTCCAACTCATATATTTTGCAACATTGTAGGATTTATTGTTCTCTTATTTGTAAGGATATTTAGTAGACAAATAATCCCTCTATTTTTTACACATTTTAAATCACATTCAATCAATTTATATGGATTAACAAAGAGTCTTCTTTTATGTATAATTTGCAATCATTTTTAAAGATTCAAATATTTAAAAGTACAAATACTAACTACTCATGCACAAATAGGTAAAGGAGACTAAAAGATGCAATTAATTGGCCAAAAGCAAACCCAGAAACATGTCTTAAGATTCTTAATATCTTAAGGACAAAAATGGATTGAAAACAAACATTTCTGGAGAAAAAGAAGACTAAGAGGCTAAAAAATAAGACAAGTAAACTTGAAGCTACCAAATATATGACTTGTACAATGTTCCATTCAGTACTAAATTTTTCTGAGAATGTTCTAGAGGGTAGAATTTTGAAAGAGCTCCTTCTACAAATGGCACTTTTGTGACCAGTATGAGATAATTATGTTCTTCTTTTATTAGTGAACTCATATTAAGATATCACAGAGTTAAATCCTTGCCAATAAGCCTTTGAGCCACTTGTCTTATATAAAAATATGAGCCATATTGTTTATTCAAATTTTAATAGATAATTGTTTTATACTCCCTTTCCACATGAAAAATGCACAGTCACTCTGAATTCAGGCAAATAAATTTTATCATCTCTTCAGCTATCTAAGACCAGAAGTATATTATTCCTAGCTCAAATTCCCAAAGAAGTCTTTTAGGACAAAATAATGAACATACTATTATTAGCTGCTCATGGGACTAGTACTTTTAATCTATTTTTAGAGGTATTTCACTTTGCTATTGAAAAATAAACATTTTAGAAATGTATTGATCAGGTATTATGAAATGTATTGGGGGAATAAGAGGAGAAAAAAGGGTTAACCATTACCATTGACCTCAGTTTGCTTGAAGTTGATTCTGAGTGCACTGCAGCTAAATTCCTGGTAATTCAGGGGATAGTTACAATTAACATGGACATTGTCCATCCCAAGATGCCTATTTCCAGCTTTGAAATGTTTACCTAACTCGACTCCTGGCTCCATTTGTTTACCAACTTAGATTTGTTTTGCTTTACTTCTTAAGTGAATAAATGAGTGTTGGCCACTCATTATATATTTTCTCATTTTTAAGTTTATGCGGCAAGCCTTTGATTGGCTTTTTTATTCCTGTAAGGTCATACATTATTCTTTTTTCTAGTTTTCCCTTCCCTAATCAACTCTCAATTTCTGATTGCCCCCCCTACCCTATCCCTGAGCTGGCCCTTGATTCTCTTATAATATATACCTCTGTCGAGTAATTTGCATCCATGATTCAGAAACACTTTTAATTTTATGACCCTTGAATCTGAACCCATGTTTTCAACATTTCTTTTAGCTAAATACTCATGAGTGATTCCCTTCTGGGTCTCTGCAGTGGGAAGTCCCAGAGTGATTGCCAACTCACAGCACCTACTACTGAACTCGCTTCCATCTCTTGTCCCACTCCAGAACCCCCTCTTCCTTCTTTCCCTATGCTGGCAGTTGAGATCCCATACACTGGCTATCAAAGCCAGACACTTCAGATCATTGCTATCCCTATCTGTTCATTGCATCTTTTGCCCCAGTTCCATCCTGTACCTCACCAAGCCCTCTTGATTTTACCTCAGCAATCTTTCACCCCTGCTCACTTCCATTTCTCTTGTTGGTATGTCCCTTATTGCTTCTCACCTGGATTGTATTATATTTCCTTTAGTCATTCTGCTTCCCTTTTCCTTTTTTACTCTCCTACAATCTATCTTTTTTTCCCCCCTTTTTTAAAAGATTTTTTTATTATTCTTCAGGGAGAGGGGAAGGGAGAGAGGAAGAGAGGGAGAGAAATATCAATATATGGTTGCCTTTCACCTGCCTCCAGCTACATACCTGGCTGGAGAGCTGGCAAGTTGGTTATGTGCCCTGGTTGGGAATTGAACCAGCGACCTTTGGGTTAGCAGGACGGTGCCTTATCCACTGTGCCACCAGCGAGGGCTGATGCCTCTATTTTAATATTGAAGTATGTGCACTTTATTGTAATTGTTACATCTGTTCTGTCTCCTCTGCTAGGTTGTAAGCTACTTTAAAAGAGGGATTTATATTAATTTGCTCTGAGGTCCTCACTCAATCCATTGCTTGGACAGTGTAGGTACTCATTACATGGTTTTTTAAACTGACTTTCAGGTATTATTATACAAGATAGGATTTCGTATCTCCAGATGGTAAACTCCTGAGTTCAGTAGCAATCTCATAAAATTTAAGTAACAAAATAACCTTAGGCTGTAGAATGAATACATTAGGTTTCTGTATAATTATTTAGATCATTAAATCACACAACCTTGAATATGAAATTGGGAGGCTCTTAGAGGTCATTCAGTAGAAAACAGATCCTGCTGTGACATTTGTGAAACATGGTCTACTTAAATTCTATTCAATGAAAAGTGAACAGTGTAAAGTAGCTGATATAATTATTGCCAATATTCTTTATGATGTGGCTCTCATATTTTGAGCTTACTTATCTTTTATGAAGTTTACAGATTTCTGGAAGAACACAAAATGTTTAACCTCTCTTTGGGCAATTTTCGAATATGCAAAGACCATTCTTTTGCATTAAACATAGAATGTCCTACATTTATCTACACTTGTGATGAATTGTAAAGCACTTGTTATATTCTGCAGTATATTTTTGCTGTCCTGCACTTTGCATGGTGTTAGCATCACTCTTGAAATGAGAGGCCCAGAATACAATTGTAATATTAGTCTTGTGGTCTGGTAGATTATATATATATTATATATATAAATATACACACACACATACATAAAACATATTAATATTTTAATCTTTATAGTGTAATACTTTTATCAATCTTACTACAGTTTTGCCTTAATTGTGTTTAGTATTAGCAGAAATGTATCTGATAGTGAACCAACTCATTCAGATTTTTGCATAATAAAAAACATTTGAAAACCCTGGCTGGTGTGGCTCAGTATATATTGAGCCTGTGAACCCAAGTGTCGCTGGTTTGCTTCCCAGTCACAGCACATAACCAAGTTGCAAACAGGTATCCAGCAAGGTCCCCAGCTGGAGGCAGGTGAAAGGCAACCATACATGGATGCTGCTCTCCCTTTCTTCCTCCCTCCCTTCCCCTTTCTCTAAAAATAACAAGTAAAATCTTTTAAAAATGTTGAATATTTCATCCTATATTAATCCATCTCACATTTATTATCAAACAAATTCTAAGTAATAATCACTATCATAGCTGCTAAGAATACTAAGAAAAATATAAAAAATTTATATTTATCATATAGAGGGAGGATAAGACAAATGAACCAAAACTTGTATAACATTGTGACATGTATGTGGGTATCTTAAAATACTTATATTCCATAAATCTAAATATAGAACTCGATGCCTGTTTGTACTGAATTTGGTTTTTATACACTTTGGCATCTTATTTTTGGATTTTGTATTAAATAATCCAACATATGTTGTCAGTCCATATCTTTATCCATGTCATTGGAAAAAATAATGAATAACTAATGTCTAAAAGAAAGTGGCACCCTGACATGTTACTAGAAACCTCCCTCTAAAGTGAGAAGGGATCAGAATAAGGGTATTTAAGACACATATCCCCAGTATGGTAGATGTATTAGGGTTTTCAATAAGATATTAAGCAAGTTATTATGAGGAATTGGCTCATGTGATTAGGAAGGCTGAGAAGTCTGGCCATGTGCTGTGCATAAACAGAAGATCCTGGGAAATCAGTAGTGTCATTCCAGTCAGCCTATGGCCTGAGAACCAGAGAATCTGGCGGTGTACATACCAGACAAGGGAAGCATCCAATTTACCAGAAGAAAAGGCACTTCAGGTAGTTGAACAAAATAAAAGATTTACAAGTAGAAGGGAATAAGAACAAGGAAGTTATACTAAGCTGTTAAGTGAATTACTTTCCATTGGGGTCTCTCATGGACCCATTAGGCAGATTACCTAACTAGTACTAATCGGGCAATTGCTGATATACTGGTGTAAGATTCCATTTTTGGAAGAACCAAAGCTATAATTAAGTCTTGGTTTGGTCATGTTGGGCTTAACTCTATTTTGGATCAACTGTTATCTTTAAAAAAAACAAAAAACAAAAAACAGTTATTATTTCCTTAATTCCTTCAAAGTTAAAGCCTGGGAGAAGCTGAAGCAAGAGAAAAGGATAGAATGGTGATAGGGCTGGGTTCTGTGAAATAAAGAGTCAGGGTAATTCCTCTTACATGTGACATCCAAATGTAGAATCTTGGTCCTCAAAATCTACTTCCCAAGCTGAGAGATAATGAAAGCTGAAGATGGCAACACAAAACTATTCAGGAAGTCACTGAGTTTATCGTAAGTCCATAATTTAAAAACAACCAAAGGAACTAACTCTTTTCTTGATATGGTATATGCATCTATCTTTGAAGGTAAGCCATTCTGGGGGCAAACTTCCCTGAGTTTTAAGATGGCAATTATGCTATTTACTCAGTCTTTCTTCAATGTTGACACAAGATGATTTCAGTTCATCCCTCAGATTTAAATCATGCCTGGAAATATAAAGCAATGAATTTTGTGGTTGCTCAAAAACTAATTTTCATCATCATGGAATAAGTAATTGTACATGTAATATACTGTATACTTGTTCTTTTAAGTAAAATACCCCATAGTTTGCTTTCTTTTACTTTTCCATCTACACTAAAATTCATACTGATATCACTGGGTCATATATAATCAATCAAATACATGAAAATGGTATTTGAAGTAATCTTCTATCACTGAACTGCCTATTGGGAACTGTATAATTGGTCTGCTTCACAGGATAGTTAAGTGCATGCAAATGTATTTAGTTCTCATGATATTTTTCCAGGTAGTCCTTTGGGTTCATACTGCCAATTCTGTTTGCTTTTGTAGGTAGGTGACTTTATATATTTTAGGCTTTTATCATATAATAATAGTGACAAGAAAAGTAAATGTTCACCAAGGAATCAAAATAAATTGCTAGGCGACTAGTTTAAATAATAGTTAACCACAGGGCTTTACTGTTTGGGCTTGAAGGTATAACCTGTTTTGAATAATTCCTTTTTCTTCAAAGTCACTCTGAGGGGTTGAATGTATTTTTTCTGCTTAAGTATCAGTTAAAATATATTTGCATTTTCTTTGATCTTGAGGCTTTGATGTTATGTGCAATGAACTGAAACATTGCATTATAAAAAGAAATTTTTATACAGTTGACGGTAGGTCTCTAAGGAACCTATTCAATTAGTGTCATGTCCTGGCTCCCCATAGTATCAAAATTTGTGCAGTATTGCAGATGTCTTAAAAATTGTATATGATAAATCAGGAAAATTATTATGAAGTTATTTCATTGAAATAAAAAAGATGTGTTCCTGCATAATGAATGTAAATGCAAAAGCCTAGAACCTGGCATTTAGTTGATTCTCACTGAAGGTGTGTTGTCTGAATCAGCTAACCTATGATTGTAAGACTAATTTTAATTAGACAGATCAAACCTACTTGACTTTGACCCATTCTGTCTGATGTTTCCTCAAAGGCAGCTGGAAAAAAATTCATTCCTGGGGGGAAGAGATGCCATCAGTTATATATGTTATAGATTGGGGTTCAGGATTGGGGTCATATAGAATGGGAGAGATTCTCAGTGGGGATAGGAATGCATAGATTATTGTGAGAGAATGGCAAACTGTTTACGGAAGGTACAGAGAGTGAAGCTAGAAAAGTTAACTCTCTATTCAAGGTTAAATGATTAGTAAAGTGCTATGATGGAGATTAAAATCTTAGCAAAGAGGAAGGTAAACAGTTAAACTCAGGCCTAAGTAGGGAATAGGAGTAAAGGAGGAGAAATCAAAGAAAATTCTGTTTTTGAGTTCCCCAAAACTCATTTTTGTTGGTTGCTAACTGCAGTATAAAAACTTGAAAAGCCTTGATATAAAGGCACAGTTTGTATATGTACAGTTTCCTTCTCAGGCTGGGTCAATCAAACACCTGCACCCACCTGTCTGATGTGGGCTCCTGCTGCAGTGACAGGTAGAGCAGAAGGTTGTTCCTTACAATACTGTTGATGTTGAGATGGTTTAAGTGTTTTCTGAGCTCTACCTTAATCTGCCCTCTGAGTTCTATTCTGTAGCTCCTTTGGTCTTTCCTTCTCTTGACTATCTTCTTTTTCTTGAGTTTTTGCCTCACTGGAGAACACTTCTTTGTCTCAACTTCAATTTATAGTGTAACCTCTGTTCCTAGTTGCATACTTGCCTTTTCTTCAGCCAAGTCTTAGTCCTGCTCTGTGTATGGATTCTGACTTGGCCTCATTCCAGTCGCCATGGTTTATCTACAGCTTCCATTGGCTGACTGTCTCTCTATGTGGTTCACTTTAGGCTCTTCTTTCATTTAAAGGTCTAAGTGACAACTTTTGTTTTTATTTTACTATCCAGCAAGGAAGTAAATAGTTAAGCAGCAGGGATGAAATAGATGGAAAAGAAAGTGACCCAATCAAGCCTACTTGCAAACATAATGACAGACATTCTGGCAAATAAACTGATGGAATTTGCTGTGGGAGAATTCTTATCTTGGAAAGGCTTTTGACAAGAATTGCCTGATAGTCTAAAATTGGCAATAGCAAAGTGAATGGAATCCATGGATTTATGGGCATGATTATCTGAATACAAAATTATGAAGTTTCATATAAAAAATGGCTCCTCCTATGTAATTGACATGACTGCATATATGTTCAGGTCACCTACATGTTTTATTCTGTGTTAGGGTGCATACTGATGTGATAAGAAAAGGCCTAGACAGTTACTTTGGTGTTCTTGGGCCTCCCCTGCTTTATTTTTATCTCATGATTATTTCTTTGAAATTATTCATAAATCTGGAAATGAATAAGCTCTAATTTGTATGAGTCTGATTATACAATCTAATCCTTTTCACATTATTGTACTTACCCAGTATGCTTTTTTCATTATTTATCAGTGACCACAGTTCTAGGGCTGAGAATGTATTTAAAATCTCAAGGAGTGAGGTATTTTTATTATAAAGTTTCCATCATGGGAAACCAAAGAAATAACTGTGAGTATATGAAATAACTTATTTGAAACAATGAAACTCAGCTTACAGGTCTTATTTAAAATTGATTCATTTGTAGTATATAAATTCTATGATCTCCTTCATAAATATGCATCCAGAGATCTATAAGGTTAATATAGTTACTAAAAAGCTACCTTTTCTTATTTTAGAAATATAGGAAGGTTGTAAAACAAAATTAATAAATTATTTTTATGTAAATACAATCGTACAATGTAACAGATGATAAACATTTGAATATTTAATCCAAAAGAAAGTACTCTATTAAAAGCCCACCTTCAACTCTATCAAAATTTATATAGAAAGAAAAATAATTTCTTTACTCTTTAGATGAGAAATTGAGGCATTAAAATTTTACCAAGATCACGGAATTATGGTATATGGTAAAGACTAATTACATGAGTGGAGAAAAAAGAAAGGGAGGTAAGAAAGACAGAAAAAGCCCTGGCTGATAGCACAGTGGATAAGGCACTGTCCTGTGAACCCAAAGGTCGCTGGTTCAATTTTCAGGTAGGGCACCTAACCAGGTCTCCAGCCAGGTCTGTAGCTAGAAGCATGCGAAAGGCAACCATACATTGATGTTTCTTTTCCTCTCTGCCTCTCTCCCATTCTACCTCTCTGGAAATAATAAAATCTTTAAAAAAAAGAGAGAAAAAATGTATTTTAAAAATTGACTTCTGCGATGGGAACAATACTAAAGAAATAAAATTCTTAAGTCAATGGCTTTGACTAGAAAGAGTTTGATTTAAATGGTCAGCTATTGATTTCATTCAACTGAATTCAATATTCCTTCCAAGTCTGATTCTGTTTCACCTGGATGTATTTTCTTTTTCTTGGTTTTATTCCTTATTTAATCTTCATTGTATTTTGTTCCCATTACCATTTAGTCCCCCCATAACCCTTTCCCCTCAGCAATCATCACACTGTTGTCCATGAGTCCTTTTTCCTTTTTGCTCTATCCTTCCACCCCCTAACCTCCCTCAACCCTTGCTGTCATCCTGCTGTCCATCTATGAGCCTGTCCCCATTTCCCTTGTTAGGTCAGTTTTTTCATTAGATTCCACATTTCTATTAAAATGAGTTAGTCTGAAGGAAGTTACCACAATTTAGAGTCATCATTTTAATTCAAGTTAAACTAATTTAATAGCCAACTTAGTAGTGATACTTAAAAGTCTTGCATTGTTAATTCTATGCAATAGCACAATACTTTAGACAGGCAGGTTCTGAGACTATGCTCACTTTAGAGACGGAGAAGAAGAGAAATAGAAAAGCCATATAATTTAAACAGGTAGTAGGACCAATTTCAAGCCCTGGCAACCTGATTCTCATGCATATGTTCTGAACCACTATGTTGTGTATATAGGCTCCTGATGACCTAGTAAATGACCTTTACCAGTCCACGGTTTGGTTTTTTGAAAAACCTCTTTTGCAATCATTATGGACACTTCAGGTTAAGATGTGAGATCTATATTTGTTGCTGTTAAGGAGCATTGATTGTCTGAAACCTGTGTCATAGCTAATTCTTATTCAGCAACTGAAGTTGGTCTGAGTGAAAGTCCACTAGTGACCTATTTATAATACTATTCTTAGTACTGGACATAAATATTTTATACTTTTATAATGCTTTTCTACTCAATGTGATGAGATATTTTACCTATAACATTCAAAATTAAAGTTAACTTCTTATTCTATACTGAAGACATTTAACTAAATTAGTTTATTTTTGAAAGCTTGCACTTTTTAGGCTAAAAATGTTGCAGTGATGATGATTTCATGAGTGAAATGGAGACTATTTGAGGCTGAGTGGAATAATTGGGAACATGTGCACACAGAAATAGCTTTACTCACATTATTATCATAGTTAGATTTTTACATAAGTAGAGGTTTAGCACCAGTTTGTGTTGATATATGTCCATCCTTATGATTAGAATAGGCTATGTATGAAATTTACATATAAAAATATAATTATCTTATATTTTTCTCATACATATATTTTATTTTAATTTGGTTTATATTTATAATTGATTTTATCAAGTCCTACTACTTGAAGACAATTATAGGGTGCATGCAATCAATTGGTAAAATTTTAGTAAAATAAACAACATACCACAAAAGTGTGTTGTATTTTAAAATAAATTTATTCTTATATGTAAATACATAAATATAGTCATTATTTTTTTAATTGTTCAAAAAAGTCTCCTTTTGTTGCAATAATAGACTCAATCCAACTTCAACATCTTAAGCATGCTTTAATTAACTTTTTTTAATCCATGAACATCATCATGTTTTCAATCTTAGCTTTAACAGCCTCTTTATTGGAATGAGGCTGTTTATTAACTTCTCTCTCACAAATGCTGCATATGTAATAGTCTAAAGGATTTTCACCTGGTGAACTAGGTGGCCAGATTTCCTTTGACCAGAATTCAAGGACAGACACTGAGACATTCTTGCACCTTTTTGGCGTTACATGCTGGTGCACCATCTTGTTGGAAGATCAAATGATGTCCTTTTGCTACTTGCTTCATCCATGGTACAACTACTTCTCTCAAAACACCAAGGGGAACATCAGCAGTCACCTTCAAGCATTGTGGAAACAAATGAGGGGTTACACTATCTCCTTCATTGCTGAAAATACCTAACATCATCACTGCAGCAAGACATTTTCTTTTCATGACAGTTGGGACTTCATTAAGATTTTCATAGAGCCACCTGTTGTTTCTTCTGTTGACTGTTTGGTCCTGCTGAAATTTCTTTTCAATTGGAGAAGAAAATCAGAGGGTTTTTTCCTTTGGGATTTTTCAACTTTGTTAGCTGTTTCCTTGCTTTTTCAAAGCACCCGTTCTCTGTCTGCTGTGTCATAAACTGGCCTCTTCTAAGAACATACAATCTGTATCTGATATCTTCAGCAATAATCTTGTGAACTGTTGCATCCAATATCTGCAGTTCTCTTGCTATAGTGCTCATTGACTTTCCTGGATCTTCGTTGATGAGCTCCTGGATTCTGTGTACAATACCTGGACTTAAGTGATCCTTGTGTACCTTACACATTTTCCTTGTTGGTGTAGTGACATCAGGGTCAGTATCATATACCTTCACATTGTCAACTGTAGATAAAGGGATGTTACTGAAGTCTGCAATTTTCTCAGCAGTTTGTCCTGCATGCAGTTCCGAAATTATGGTTACTCTAACATTGTATTCCTTTGACATGGCGGTTGCTTTCAAAATTTAATATTTTATATTTGAAACAATGATGTAAATCATAACCTTAGAAACAGTTTTTTCAAAATTAATAAGAGGCATGTGAAATAAGGAGATGCAAAGTTATTGCCCATTTATCATGCATACCCTGTACCATGCTTCTTAACTAATATGAAATGACTGAGTTAATTACATTTTCATTGTAGATATTTTAAAACATTTTGTCATCATTTATGACAGATACTAAAGTGTACATAACTATATATTTCTTACCTATTAATTTTCTTGGTAAAGTCATCAAGTTAATATTCTTTCCATTAAATTTTATAACTATGATAGATAGCAAGATGTATGTTTTTCAATTGACTGAATAGCAGGAAACAGATTTACCCACACTACTTTTGCTAGCATGATGATATACCAAGAAAAAAAATTATAAAAAGTGTCATATGTAGTATCATGATCAGATTCTTAAAGAAAATTAAGCCAGTGAAAAACTCAATGAAATCTAAAACTGTCCTTACACTTAATACATTTCCAAATACAAGTACATTTTATTGCTTCATAGGAGTGTCATATCATGGTTACTATGTTTTTACCACACCACTGTCGAGTTAAGTAAACTCAGTAGTTCCATCTGTAGCCAGTTATTTTTATATTAGCTGCTTGGTTGTTAAAATTATATAGCTGATTTTGAAACAGATTATGCTTTTCATTATGTTAAATAACATATTTGGATTTCTCTGATGGTTAGTGACATTAATCATCTTTGCATGTCTATTAGACATCTCCAAAAAAATAAATAAATAAACAATCTAATTAAAACATAGGCAAATTCCCTGAATAGACACTTCTCCAAAGAGTACATACAGATGGCCAACAGACATATGAAAAGATGCTCAATGTCACTATTCATCAGAGAAATGCAAATTAAAACCACAATTAGATATTACCTCACACCTGTCAAGAATGGCTATCATCAATGAGATATTACTTCACACCTGTCAGAATGGCTATCATCAATAAATCAATAAATGACAGGGTCTGGTGAGGTTGTGGAGAGAGGGGACCCTATTTCACTGCTGGTGGAAATGCAGATTGGAGCAGGAATATATACACACCCTTATGTTTATGGCAGCATGATTTACAATAGTCAAGATTTGAAAACAGTCCAAGTGCCCATTAGTAAGTAGATGAATGGATTAAAAAAAAAAACAGTGGTGCATTGATTGCCACAGTGGGATACTGCTTGGCTGTAAAAAATAATGAAATCTAATCTTTTGTGATGACAGCATGGATGGACCTGGAGAGCATTATGCTAAGTGAAATAAGGCAGTCAGAAAAAGATAAGTACCATATGATTTCACTCATATGTGGAATCTCATAAAAATAAGCTAAACAAAAATATAAACAGACTTACAGGGAACTGACTGACAGCTGTCGGAGGGGATGTTTGGGGGACTTGGTGAAAAAGGTGAAGGGATTAAGTAAAAAAACAAACACAAAAACCAAAAAACAAAAAAGCACCACGAACAAAACAACTCATACACAGATAATAGTATCCTGTTTGCCAGAGGGAAAGGTGTGTGGGAACGTAGAAGAGAAGAGGGTAAAGGAATGGTAAATAGTGATAGAAGGAGACTTGACTTTGGATGGTGAACACATAATACAAATAGAGATTATATGTTACAGAATTTCAAAGGTTGTAATGTGTACAGCTACTAATGTTACATAGATAACACTTGGTGGAGGTGTTTGCCTTGTGAAACTATGAAGTAACTGAAAATTTTGTGTAGTTAATATTTGTTAGATTCTACCTTAAAAAGACTACCTTAAATATTCTTATATAACATTTCCCTTTTTCTGGCAGTAATCTTTCCTCAACATAGATACAATCTGATCTGAGGTATGTGTGTCTGTGTGAGTGTTGGAACTTTACACGTTGTAATGTAATAGGGATTTGAAAAGAATCATGTGGAAGCTTTGTAAACAGATGAACTGAAGGAACCCTACTTTGTGCTTGTCAGTATGAACTATAATCCAAGTAACCAAGGGAAAGACTGTATTTAAATTTTGACTAATTCCAAAATTGTAAGTATAATGGAAAATTGATACAAAACTCATTATCAGAAAGAAAACCATCTTCTACTTGTTTTTCAATTTTTTTCAGAAAGTTTATATTTTTTCAGATTAAAATGTTAACTCTCAAGAGTCCAGTCCCAATACAATTTGATAAGTGCCTGCTAAAGTAAGTTACACCATTAAAACATACACAGAGATAAATTTAACATGGTATTATATTTTCCCTTATTTTTAATGGCAATTTTGCAGTTATAAGACTAGTAAATTAAGGTTAGGATGCCCTTTTTTATTGCTAATCTAGGTTATGCTTTTAAAGTAAATAACTCATTTGCCATTCAGATCATTTTAAGACTAGCTGGGCTTCAATAATAAATGCTAATAAACAAACAGCTATCACAGCTAAATTTATCTTTACCTTTTATCTTCCTAACTATATATCATGCTGTATGAAGTTACAAGGTTAAATTAAAATTGTATAGTACAGAATTTATTGTTAATGGGTAGACTTATTTAGGCCCAGAAGTACGTGGAGTCTAAACAAATCAATATGTAAGGAAAAAGGACATGAATATATGTGAACAAACTCAGCTCTTTATCATAACTCTGTAGGGATCCATCACTTGGGATGAGACTTGTTGACTTTAAGAAAACATATTATGAGTGGAAACTGAATATAAACTATGGTTTAGTATGTTGCCAATAAATTAAGCAACTTCCCCAAAGGTACCCAGGTAAGAAGTAATCTAAAAAGCAATCAATAAGATATAAGCTAAATTGTAACCTCTAAAAATTCACATCTGCTAAATCAATGAGTTGAAAACAAGTAGGTGAATGATGTAATTGAGGAGAAAGAATAGTCCCGATCTTATAGCAAGTAAGTTATTAATTGTTAAAAGTTGGGTTTGCAATTCAGAGGGGTCTAGAAGGCACAACTTTCTATCTGTGTGACATTGGCCAAGTTTCCAAACTTTTCTGAGCTTCACTTGCCTCAGTTATAAAATTGAGCTAATAAAATTCACCCCACTCTGTTGGTATAAAATAGAAATGTAAAGTACTTAGATAAATTTTGGACTGTGTTTGTTTCATAAATTGAAGTTGTAATTCTTATTGCTATTATATATATACATATATATATATATATATTTTTTTTTTTTTTTAAGATTTTTGTTATTTTTAGAGAGAGGGGAAGGGAGCGAGGCAGAGAGGGAGAGAGACATCAATGTATGGTTGCCTTTCACCTGCCTCCAGCTACGGACCTGGCTGGAAATCTGGCTTGCAACCTGGTTATGTGCTGGGAATTGAACCAGCAACCTTTGGGTCCACAGGCCGGTGCCTTATCCACTGTGCCACCAGCCAGGGCTTGCTATTGGTATTTTTAAAAGCTTTTATGTATTTACTTTTCGATGGAAGGGAAAGGAGGGAGAAAGAAAGAGAAGGAGAAAAACATCAATGTCTGAGAGATACACTAATCAGTTGTCTCTTGCACACCCTCAACTGGGGACCTGGCCCGCAACCCAGGCATGTATCCTGACCAAGAATTGAACCAGTGACATTTTGGTTATTGGACCAGCAGCACTCAATCTGTTACAGAATCCTGCCTTTGTTATTCTAGAACAGCTGTGGGGTTTGATTGTCTGCCACCAAGGTGTGTGATTCCCAATGCAAGAGTCTGGTGAACAAGGGAAGGGGTTGCTTATTACAGGTTGTACATATTTAGAATAATGGTGGATTTCTGCTTTTAAATTTCATTCCTGTTAAAACACCCCAAAACACATAGTCCTTCCTCTCTTTGCCAAACCAGACTAGTTTTCAGGTTGTGCCAGTCAGAGGTACCATGTTTCAAAAAATATCCCTAGAAACAAATACCCAGAAGTCCGCAGCTCAGCATTCCCAGTCACAGTTAAGCCTTCCAAGCGTCTCCCACGAATCCCTGCTTGGTTAGGCAGGTACCTGCACAGCTCCATCAGCTCTGCCCCTGAGTTCTCCAGGCAGGTTTCCCAGCAAATCTTCTCTTTCCTACTTTGGCTCTTAATTCAAAACTACGTGGCACCTCCATGGTACCTCCTTGGTACCATGTCCAAACCACATGACATCTCCTTACACACCAGACCTTATGGCTGATGGGGGTGGGTGGGTAGGGGGTGGCTTCTACACTCTTTCAAACTGCAACCTCCTTTTCTCTCAGCCTGCTCTTATTTTTAAATGCTGACCCAGAACTTCCTATGTGACCTCCTCATATCTGGCGCCTCCTACTATGTGCTACTTTTACCTGTACCCTGTATCTTTTACCTACTTTTGGCTGCCATCTTTAGGCAGGACAAGAGTTCCCCACGACAGGGGGCGTCTGCCTCCCTGCCTCTCCCGCAGGTGCTGTATAAGATTCCACAGCTATACCAGGAGTTACTGCAGCTCTGAAAGTCAGTAGTCCTTTCACCCTGGTCAGCAGTCTGCTTCCCTTCAGAAAAACCCAGCTATCAACTTGTCCACATATTCCTGACAATGGTTAAAGCTACAGTAATGTAAATGATAAACTGTGCATTACCTGTTTGTCCATGGTGATTGTTGTTTGTTTCTCCTGCACCTTACACCTCCCAGTGGACTCCTGGACCATGTGGTCTAGTTTCTTCTGTCTGGAGCTCTCTTTTCTCCTCTCCCTTGCTCTTCACCCCTAGGACCCCTGCACCTGGCTGTGTGCTCCATGCAACCCTAACTAACACCTGTTAGATCTCTTTCTAAATTGTATATGCTGAAAATAGTTTTAAAATTTATTTGTTCCATGGTATAATTATCTTTTTTGAGATGACATATGTGGTGAGATATAAAACTAGAAAGTTCAAGTTTTCAGAGTCTAAAGTTTTCATCTTTAGTCCACTTAATTTTGGGGGACAAATTCTGGTTGCTTTTCTACCTAATATTTCAGTTACCTTTATAACCATTCCTCAACTACTATCAAGGGCTTTAACAGTTTTTATTTCACAGCTTTATATCTACTTCCTTATACTTGATTGCCATTTATATTACTCCATTCCAGGACTAATTTAGAAACCTCTTATTCATTTCCTCCTCTACAACCCAAACTCCCATCGGTACATACTACACAATGCTTCTAAAATAATCTTTCTAACTTTAGGGTCTGACACTTTCTCTCCCTTCTCTCAAACTTAGTTTACCTGAGATATACAAAATTAGCCTCTATAGAGTTTTAGATTTATCTGCAACTAGGTAGTTCTTCATATCCATTCCCCACTCTCACCCAACTAACTACACTGAAGAGGAGGTACTGAATTTTAGCCATTTGTGAACCAACCCACCATCCACAAACACACAAATGACCATTTAGCCCCTATGAAAATGGAACTTGCCGATGCTGAACTTTGTGATCATACAGAGCTGTCACTTAGAGAAAGTAGCTAATAATCAAATTCTAAGGAGATATTGCAATGCATATTTAAACATTCTTTGCATTATTTTAGCCTTTATGAAAATATATCTATATTCTTCATTGTCATGTAAGTTAAAACTATGCTTTTCAGATTAGCAGAATGTAAATAACAAAGAGAAGAAACAGAATCTGAAAGGGACCCATTTCTCCACCCATTGTCTAGGAAAACACAAGGGATAAAGAACCAGATCAGATGCCATTTACATGCACTGAGTTGGGTAAAAACAAATGAATAATTTAAGGAAAGATTTTTGTGGTTTTAATATCTTTAACAGCTAATTAAGATCTAGATACCCTTCACCACTCTCCTCTGCCTATACCCCTCTCACCTTCAACAACAAAGCTGTAGAACAAAGTGATTAGCTGGTGGACATTTCAGCATATTAATATGACATTCTAATAAAAATAAAGAGTGCCATTGCTCTTAGAAGCCAATGATCAGAGGAAAGCCATGATTAGTTAAGTCATGTTAGAAAATTTCATCAGTCTCGTGCTGCCTACCTAACTAAAGTGTCAGAAAACTAGTCCTTGAAAAAGAGGACAGGTATTTACCAGTATGTCAGAATTGAAAAATATCTAAATGGCACAAAATATAAAAAGTGAGCAAGACTCAAGTTATAAGAAGGGAGTATTAACTAGCACTATATGATAGGGTAGCAGCTTTAGATTCCAAGTCTTAAGTGGTGTAAGGCATTCAACCAACTCTCTCATCATTTGAACCTTTTCTTCACACTGGAGAAAAAGGAACTAGCCAATCATACCAATGAGCCTTTTAGAAGAAAGTCATCTGGCTTACTGTAACAGAATAAAAATAGTTCAAAATAAGGTTTGTATCAGCAATTCTCAAATCATACTTTTTAAAATGAATACAGTCAGGGTTTTATACTATAACTTTAGTAACTATTTAAAAGTATGAAAGCCTTATATTTTATTTTAAAATAGTATGTATTTATGTATCTATGCATTTATGCATATGTATCAATTAAAACAGTTTGTGCGGCCAATATTTTCAGGACAGATCTCATATCTATTTATTTGTTTATAGAGAGAGAGGAATGGAAGTCAAAAGATGTGGCAAGAACATCACTGTGAGAAACATTGATCAGTTGCCTCTCATATGCACCCTGACCAGGGACCAAACCTCCAACTTAGGCATGTGTCCTGATTACATTGTGGGACAACGCCCAACCAACTGAGCTACTCTGGTCATGGTGAAGGCTTTATATTTTCACTAAAATACAAAGTATTGACATGTGTTATATGGAGTACATCTTATTGTGCTAACTGAATTGTTAAAATTTGGAAATTTCTCGCCCTGGTTGGTGGCCCAGTGGATAGGCACCAGCCTGCGAACCCAAAGGCCACTGGTTTGATTCCCAGCCAGGGCACATAATCTGGTTGCAAGCCATGTCTCCAGCCAGGTCCTTAGCTGGAGGCAGGTGAAGAGCAACTATACATTGAGTTTCTCTCCCTTTCTTCCTCCCTTCCTGCCCTTCTCTTTAAAGAATAATGAATAAAATCTTTAAATAAAATTTGGAAATTTCTTCCATGTTGAGAACAATATTTGGCTTTCTTACATGGTGGACGTTTAAAAAAATCAGTAAAATTCAGAGTTCAGTGCTTAATTTCTTGCAAGTTCTTATTCATAAAAATACCGATGGTCATTGTTACAAAGACCCCTACCTATAGTATATACATTGTGAATGACCCATAATTTTCACTGTTTAAAATTACAGAAAAAAATGTCTTAAATGAAAAATATTAAAACATTGCCATTTAAAAAGTAACTAAGTCCATTGTCAAAGCAGCTTGAATTCGTATCTACCTGGCCCAGAATCAGAAATCACATTTTCAATTTGATGATTTGGTCAAATTTCTGATAGCTGTGACTGAGAAGATGTCCTCACCTGGTTGCAGAATACTTTTAGGTAATGAATCCAGCAAGCACAGGAAATAATCAGCTTGTTTAACTTACAGTGGAGAATGGGAGCTGTGACAGTACTATAAATTGACCTCCACAAATTCTTTGAAACATTTCCCATTGACAAGTATGGTCTATATTCCTTAGCCACAGAAATCTTGGTAGATTTGTGAAAATTTAAAAGGAAGTGATACCATATGTTTTCTGAGGGTAGGTCAAAAAAACTTGCAACTTCTATTTATTTGATTCTCCTGGACTGCTTGCTCTTGGAATGCTTTGTCATATGTGTGCCCTCTTGGGACAGAATGTCACATTGTGGGAAGCCACAAACCACATGGAGAAAACACTGGTTCTCCAGTTGATAGTCCCAGTTTTGAATGATTTCAACCCAGTTGTCAAACAAGTGAGTGAAGTCTCTAGATGATTCCAACTATGTGGGTTTTCCCAGTTGAGATCCCAGCTTTTGTGGGCAAAGATAAACCTTCCTCTCTGTGTCCTGTTCATACTCCTGAGCCACCAAACCTGAGGATCGTACAGTGTTAGCTATTTAATGCCACTGAGATTGGGTGGCTATTATGCAGATAAAGAATCAAAACAAAAAAAACAACAACTAATAATTATTGAGATAATTCCATATGTTCTTAGTGGAGATATATATATATATCTATATATATATATATATATATATATATATCATCTAATCTTCACCATAAACTAAGACACAGGTATTTTTTTTTTAACATTGCTTAGACATGAAAATGTAGAGTCCAGTGAAGTAACGTAACCTCTGAGATTGCTCTAATTTTAGGTAGTGGGATTGGAGTTGAAAAGCTGGTTTGCCCATGTCTGAAGCCCATTAGTCTAAATTATTGCTTTTTTCCAATCATGTTCATAAAATCTGAAATAAGACAATTTTCTCTTTAATGGTTATTTTTATGTTTCTCAAGCACAAAATCCTAGACACTGTCAAATACGATTCAAATGAACCTTACATCATTTCAGTCAAAAATAATGTTGCATTAATATACTCTAGAAGGAAGGGAAGTTACTGAGTTAACATTTCAATTAATCTGATGTCTGACTCTTTGTAGATATTTAAAACATGCTTGCTGAGCCTTGACTGGTGTAGCCTAGTGTGTTGGGAGTAGTCCTATTCATGGAATCTCTTTTCCCCTTCCTTCTCCTCTTTATAAAAATAAACAAGTAAATCAAATTGAAAACATACTTGGTGAAAGAATAAATGAATAAACTAACCAGCTCATGTTAACTTAGTAACAAAGTTACTAAGATTGACTGGTATCTACATCTAAAAAATGCAGTAATCTTTCAGTCATAATTGCTTGTTTTCTGCCCAGTCTATTGTAAAATAAGAGGGATAGATATTTAATATTTCTATTATTTTAAAAACAGTAGAGTTCCTAATAAGGTCTCTTATTAATGTTATTGTTAAAATATTGCCATTTTTATTTTTATTTTATTTATTTTAAAATTGTAGTAATTTTATTATTTATTATTTTTAAAGATTTTATTTATAATTTTTTTAGAGAGAGGGGAAGAGAGACAGGCAGAGAGGGAGACAGACATCAATGTACGGTTGCCTTTTACCTGCCTCCAGCTATGGATCTGGCTGGAAACCTGGTTTGCAACCTGGTTATGTGCCCTGACTGGGAATTGAACCAGTGACCTTTGGGTTTGCAGGCTGGTGCCTATCCACTGTGCCACCAGCCAGGGCCAGTAATTAAAAAAATATATTCATTATTTTCAGTGAGAAGAGCAGGGAGGGAGGAAGAAAGGGAGAGAAACATCAATATATGGTTGCCTTTCACCTGCCTCCAGCTAGGGACCTGGCTGGAGACCTGGCTTGCAACCTGGTTATGTGCCCTGGCTGGGATCAAATCAGTGACTTTCGTGTTTGCAGGCCAGCACCAATCCACTGAGCCACCAACCAGAGCCAAAATATTGCTATTTTTAAAGAAACAGTATTAGTGTGTTGAGTTTAGCCTTTTTAAAGTAATGTTTCTCTATGGTATTCAAAGGCAGATAAATAAAAATGCAATTCAACCTGTTTGATACAGTTTATATCATCATTGCTGAATTAATAGGTTAATGATGCTTTTAAGTGAAAAGTAGCTTCAGAAAGGCATTGGGGCTAGTAACTTTAAAGACTTAACTAATGGAAACCTGAGTCATTCATCTCAGATTGATCATGGCTCAATGTTACAGTGAATGATTTCATATTAAAGATTTCATGGGGCAAGTTTTCTACAAAGTTGTAGGAAAAAATTATTAAAGAAAAATCTGGTCTATAGAGGGAAGCAAGGTCTTGAAAAATAAAAGATAAAAATTTTGTTACCAAAATGTACAGTTAACAAGATATTTCTGAGAACCTTTTCCTAATTACAAGTATACCTTGCAGATATAGTCCATCAAGCAAATAAAGAAAGATTAACACATTAAGTAGGCAGCTATGGCAATTTTTAAAAAAGTGTTTTAGGTTTCACTTTTTTCTCTGAAAACTGTCTATACAATTATGGTGGTTTTATGATATGATTATATGGCAATCCATCTTTACACATTTTTCAAATACTTATCAAGAATCTATTACATGGTCAGCACCAGATGTATAATGATATGCAAAACAGAAACAGTCCCTGCCAACATATTGGTTACAGTCTAACTAAGGACTAAGATGTTACTGTAAATCAGTCACTCAAACTAAGTTATGAACAAAGCTTAGCAGGAAGGTACACACTGCTTTGAGGCTTATTTAATAGGAGTATATTATTCATTAAATGAGATCAGAGAATGTTGAATAACAAACCTCTGTACTGAACTAAACAACTGCTGCATTTGCCAGGGTGCAGGCTGACTCCACCAACTAGAGGGCTTGAACAGTTAAAGCATTAAAATTTGAACTCAGATAAAGTTAAAAACTTGCTAAGTCCTTCCTTCCTTAGTCTTATCTTCTATGTGGGAGTTGGTCTTTTCTCAAGTTGATTTAAAGAAGTATGAATGTTATTTAAGGGAAATCTGACTCTCCCGTACCACCACCATATCTAGCTTCCTACAGTGATTTGCCTTTAATAGCTACATTTTCAGAGTAAGTATCTGCAATCAGGATACTCCAGTTTCTTTCAAGATAAGGGATCATATTGGAATTAATGGGTAACCAAGGGATTCATTTATGAACTTTTAATAAAACAAAGGAGTGTTGTTCCTTAAAGTTGAATTTGGGTCCATCTCGTGTTCATCTGAAATTATATATGGCTTTTGAATGGTTGTTTTCATCTCCAGGTTCCACTCATAATTCAAACAATCTCGATGTTCAGTTGCTACCTTAATGAGGAGGAAATACTAATAAACATGTTAAGAATTGTGTTTCATGTTGTAATATATTAACTTGTAGAACAAAAATCTGAACTGCAGACTTTTACATAATTGGGTATACATACACTCTTTGTATATTTATAATGGGAGAAATAGGAATCAAGGAAGATAGGTAAAATCATTCATTTTTTTTGCATATTTTTAGTAGGCACTGGAGATAAAAAATTTCATAAGGGGTTTCTAATACAGCTGATGGGTAAACAGGTATATTTATGAAGAATGACCCTTTATTACAGGTGCTATACAACATGCCCATAGAGATTATTGTGAAACCACTAAGGAGAAAGAATAATTTTACCTGGGATCAAAGCTTAAGCATCATGATAAACTAGTAAAAAGAAATTTTTAAATGAAACGTGGCTTTAGTAAAGGAATGCATCAATTTAAAATTATCAACAGTTTTATTTTTCAATATTGAAATATATATTAAATTCTTAATGGTATGATTTTCTTAATCCCTCATAGGATTCCTCCTGCCACCCTCACGCATCAGCACCACCTCTAAATACTAATGTTTCATGCCCTATACAATAAAGCTCACTTCAAGATATTCTAGAAGCCGCTTAAAGTGAAATTTGTTTAACAAACTCCTTTTATATCCATGCACTGCTTTTTCGCCATTAAAAGTAAAGATTCAGAGTCACTATGACTTAACGAAAATGTAACAGTAACATTTTCTCTCCCAATTTATTCTTGATTAATGTCTAAAAACATTGTTTTACTTTTTCTCAATCCAACAAAGACTTTTTACCTTTCTTTCAATGTGTTTTCATAAAATATAAAAGACAGATTGCTAATGATTTTCTGTTGTGGTGCTTAATTTTGAAAAATGACATTCAATTTTCCCAGTAATAAGCATGGTTTTAAAAATAATTTTTCCCACATAAATGTGACACTCATAATTTCCACAACTTGCTAGAGCAGCCATCAAAAAAATAAGTCTTGATGTTGCCTCCTATGAAAACAGGTTTAGTTAGAAAGGTGGGCCCTCCTGGGCCACCCACAATGACTGCTTTGTAACTAGACGTATAATAGTCCAGTGCTTTTGCCTTGGCACAGTGGTTTCTAGAAAAAGAAGCACGTTCCTTCCTCCAGTATTATGTTTAATTAAAAGGGAGTTCAATGCCGCAGCCGAGCTACCAGTGTTAACTAATTTAGTTAAGCTCTTTTAATTCACTTGGCATCTATTTCTCAGGTGCACATCCCTGCCAGCAGGATGTTTGGGTTAGAAGAGATTGTGTGTCAGTTGCTTTGCGTTCATCAAACTAGAATATCCTCTCCATCTACGTTTTGGAGCAGAGAAGTCATCAATGACTTTGTTCTTTTTCTATTCTTACAATGAGTCTTCCTGTTCTTTGACAAGCCTTGCTGCCTTTTACCTTCTGTCTGGCCTCAGCCAAGTGTCATGGACTAGGTCACCAACTGAATTATAGTGGTTGGAACCATCAAAGGCATAAAGAGTTTCAGCTCTTGAAGGCCCTCTCCCTCTAAGTAAATTGTGGGCACAAGCAGAAATGTCCTCTTCACGATTGTGCCATAATTCTACATGTTTTTCACGTATGCTTGCTTGTTCAGGGAACTTATCAAAGGTTCCTTTGTGGCCTACCATGGGGGTAGTTTTTATAATTATGCTATCGGTACTTAGAAAGAAGATGTAGACCCTATAAGATACAGAGTTGAGTATACAGCTATTTGGTCTGCTTACTCATTATTAAGGGGTCTTTTCTGACTTTCCTACTCATCTGTCAGTGAGTTAGGTAGTCTCTCCAAAACTGCCATGTTTCTTTATTTCACCTTGTGTTTTCAAAATGTTTTTGTTTTTTCCTTTATGAATCCCAATGCTGTCTGATTTGGAGCATAAAATTATAATGACATATTACGGATTTTATCTTTTGAGAATATTGTTTCAATCCCTATTTCTCCATTTGTGTATTTCTCAGGTTATACTTATACCTATCACTATAGTTTTTGCTTTAGTTCCCCTGATTGGGTTCCCAGGGGTAGTTGATATTTTTAAAACACGTTAATAATCTCTTTTTTCATAAGTAAGTTTTATTTCAATTTTTTGTTATAATAGGTAGTTTTGTCAAATTTATGACATATGTGGTTTTCTATTTTTAATGCTTGCATTCTGTTTTGACTCTATGCCATATTGTTTTATTGCTATGCAACATTATTTTGCCCATTTCCCAGTAATTTAAGAGGAAGTAGAATTAGAAATTTTTAATGATTGGCCCTGGCTGGCAGCACAGTGAATAGGTGCCAGCCTGCGAACCCAAAGGTTGCTGGTTCCATTCCCCAGCCAGGGCACATAATCAGGTTGCAAGCCAGGTTTCCAGCCAGGTCTGTGGCTGGAGGCAGGTGAAAAGCAACCATATATTGATGTCTTTCTCCCTCTGTCCCTCCCCCTCTGTCTGGAAATAATAAAATAAAATAAAATTTTAATGATTTTATATTTGAACAATTCTCAAAATTTAACATAAGAATAAAATAATATACCACTTTTTGCTCATTCTTTGAGGGTAAACATACTGAAATCTTAACCATAGATTATTGACCTGTTAAGCTACATCCTGTATTAATTCTCTAAGTGCAATACTATCTGAAGACATAATTATGTTTACTAATATGTTATTAATATCAATATTTTTACCCTAAGACATTTATTTGTGAATTCTTTATTTTGGTGGTTTGTTTCTCTTCCTCAAGAAGACTTTAGAAGGAAAAGGGTACAAGGGTGATATATAACAAGGGTTATTCTTATTAACCAATGCTTTTTATGATCTAGGAATACATAAATGACAACTGCATTCAGCATACAATTTTTTGTTCTCAGATTTAAACTTTCACTTACCTTGGCAATAAGGATACTGAGATGAAACCTAAGAAGGACTTACTGTGAAAATTCTAGTAAATATATTCTATGTCAAAGCTAAATGAAGAGTCTTAAAAAGCAATTAAAACATCTAAAAGAAGAATGAATGTGGCAAGCAAAATTTTCAGGCTTCAACTTTTGCTTTCTCATTTGTCCAGATGGATTATATTGGTCACTATTTTTGGAGTCTATATGAGGTTGTTTTCTTGTTTCTGATGAAACTTCTTTCTTGATTTAGTCAATATTTTAGTTCATTTTGGTGCTACTCAGAGAAAGATGGTCTGTAAATAAGATACATCACAATTCTTTTCAAGAATTATACTCCCCCCATTTAGTAGTTGATGGCTAGCTACAAGTACAATACAATAATTAAAAATATTATTTAAGTTTATCTCAAAAAGAAATTGCATTTTTTAAAAGATTTTATTTATTAGTTTTAGAAAGGGGGAAGGTAGAAAGGCAGAGAGGGAGAAAGACATCAATGTATGTGTTGCCTTTCACCTGCCTCCAGCTACAGAGCTGGCTGGAGACCTGGCTTGTAATCTGGTAATGTGCCCTGGCTGGGAATTGTACCAGAGACCTTTGGGTTCGCAGGCCAGCATCTTATCCACTGTGCCACCAGCCAGGGCTGTAGGACTGCAACAGTATTTTTTTTAAAAATAGATTTTCAAGGGACTGAATTCAGCTTGACTGAGTCCTTCAACTTTGTAGGTGGGCAAGCAGATCTAGATCTATTATCTAAATGTTTAATGCCAATTACAGGATTATGATAAGTTTTGTTTCTTACTCTCTCCCAGAATTTTATCTACCACTCTGTTGTTTCTCAAATGCTGTATTTGTGAGCTAATACGCCTGGTAGAAAAAACAAAACAAAACAATTCTGATTTAATTATGACTCAAATATAAAAAATATATAGATTATCCTGGATTCAGATATTTTGCATTTGATTTCCTTCATGAATGATGGACTTGTTTTCCCAGCTCCTAGAATGTTGTAGACAGTAAACTCTTAGCTGTCAGCCTTCGTCAAACTTCCATTCTTTACAGAGAGCTGCTACCTCACCTGTAGCTATGTTTTTTTTCATACAGCATTCTTCACCCAATAACTGATTAATGTGTAGGGCATAATGACCTACTCCCCTAGCCTCAGTATGGACTCCTGTGAAAGTCATCTCAGCTCCAGAACTTCCTATAAATTTGGTTGGGGTCTTTGCTGAGATTGCATCATCCCCCATCTTCTCCTTTTGTTCAGCATTTTTCTTTCTTTCTTTCTTTTTCTTCCTTCCTGTCTTCCTTCCTATCTTCCTTCCTTCCTGTCTTCCTTCCTTGCTGCCTTCCTTTCTTCCTTTCTTTCTTCCTGTTTTTTTTTCTTCATGTCTTTCTTTCTTATTTACTTATTTCCTTCCTTCTTCCTTCTTTCCTTCCTTCCTTTCTTTCTTCCTTCTTTTCTTCCTTTCTTTCCTTCTTTCCTTCCTTCTTTCTTTTTCCCCTTCTTTTCTTTCTTTCTTTTCTCCCTTCCTTTCTTTCTTTCACAGCTTTTAATCTCAAGGACACTTCCTAATAACATTTTTGTATCCTAACCTCTATTTCAGATTCCTAGGTAACCCAATGAAACCTGGAAAATGGATTTAAAAAGAATCCTCTTCTGTACTAATGTAGTTGAATATTTTTTCTTACATAGTCCTGAATCTATTTTCAGCTTTACCAAAGAGTATATAAAACAATATGCCTGCAATTCCCCGAGGTTTCTTTGATTTTACCTTTGTGATTCTCATTGTTTAGTCAATAAGCATTTGTTGTTTCTGATTCTGATCCAAGTGCTGGTGATTAAGTGTTGATGAGAAAGGGCTAGAGCCCTGACATATTAAAATATTATTAAAAGGCTCTCCCAAATAAAAACTAATAATCACATAAATGGACAAGATGCTTACATATTAAAATAAGTACAATGAAAGGTAGGCAGTTAAAGATGGAATGAAATAAGGTAGGATCAAGAAGGCTACTTTGAGCCTTCTTCTTTTTCTTCTACTTTTTCTTTGAGAAAAGAACATGTGAGCTGAGGACTGAAGGACAAAAAGAAGATAAGAGAATGCCAGGGAATGAGAGAAATACATACCAAGATCCTGTGACAGGGGAATTATTTGTATATAGGTAACTGAAATATAATAAAGAAGAAAGAGATGCATGACGTGAGGTTGTAGATAGGGTTAGGGTTAGGGGCTCTGGTGTAAGATGTGGCTTTTCTTCCATAAGCATCAGGAAACTTCTGAAATATTTAACCAAGATAGAGATATCATGTAACCGTGCCCTCAACCCCCATTTTTAAAGGATTATTCTCTTTGACATCTAGAGAATAGATGGTAGAGGAGAAAAAGTGAAAATATGCAGATACTTTACAGACCCATTGGAATGTTGAATTTAGAAGTTGACAGTGGTTAGAACTAGAGTGGTTACTATGGAAATAGAACTGAATGGATGCATGAGGCACATTTTTTCAAATTTGAAATGGTAGGACCACAGCTTGAATATGCATAACAAGATTGTAAAGGAAGAGATGGTAACAAGTACACTTAAAATTTGGGTTTGAGAATCTGGGTGCATAGGATAGCAAGGGGATTTCTGACTTCTTTGGAAAAGTTAGAGAGGCTCTGCAGCCCATGTGAAGGGACTTAATGGCAAGTAGCAACAAAGAATTCTGTTATAATAAAAAAAAACATGGAGATGTTTATTTAAATAGTTCTAATTATTTTAGACATTTTATGTACTTCCTTGATTTTGTAGTTGTAAATAACATTTTATATATATTTTTTTCTACTTTTCACTTTGTTTTCCTTATTATAATTTCACATAAAACCCAATTAAAAATTATACTGGAATTGAGATACTAAAACTTACATTAAGGTAATGCATTCCAAATGATGAATATGTAGAGATAAATCTTGGTGAATAAAGATATTAATTGATAGTTCAAAGTTTAAAATATTAACAAATAATTATCATCTTTGAAATAAAATACATTTTATTTCTGTGCATGCAGAGTTCTAATAACTATATATATCATGGAATTATTTTTCAAGTAAAATGAATTGTTAGAGCATTATCTGAAAAAAACTTTGCTGAAATAAAAAGATTGATCTTCTTGTGAAGGCTTGCCTTAGCCACTTTGACAGGTATAGGTGAAAAAGAAGTTAAATACACATCACTGTGATTAGCAAATGTATGCTTAAAAATATCTACAGTTGAAAATAGAATTGTATTACCACCTTTGTAAGACTTATGTGCTTTCCCTCCATATTTATGCAACTTTGTCATCTAGAGAAAGATTATGGGAATTTTAAAAATAGCTGATAGTCCAGAAACACCACAGTGGCACTTTACTGCATACATAATAAAACATTTCCATCCTCTCTAAAAGCCTTTTAGAATATATCCTGTTATCAGGATAGTGAGTTCACTTCCCCTGTTCAAGTTCTCCTGGTTCTTTAGGGTGAGAATCCTTTTATGATCTGAGGATGACACTGTGCTAGATTTTGGCCTGATGTTCCATTTTCTTTTTATTTTTCATCTTTATGTATTTATATTTTATGTATTAATTTTTTCAATTGTATATGCAAATGTACAAAGTACAGCTATATAAATTGCCATTTATATCATATGGAAGTTTAAATATACTTTTATTTAGCATTTATTTTTTAGTTTCTGAGATTCTTAAATCATTTATATTTTATATAATTTTCCAAGTGTATCTTAGATATTCATTCAAATGTTGCTAATTGTTTCCTGTAATACTCCAAAGTGGTATTAAAAAGCTGGAGATATAAAGGGAATTCACAGAGAAAATGAGGTCTTTGAGTTGGAGATTGTGTTCCCACCATGGACCAGAAATATACTGAGATGATTAAAAAGAAATAATACATGTTATAGAGGGGAAAAAATCTGCTGCAGTTTTGCTAACTATGTGACCTCAGGCAAGTTCTGCCCTGTGTTCAGATCTTATCACCTTCATCCCTAATAAGACAGCTTTGACAAATCTCGCCTTTTAGGTCTTTTAAGCCCTTTCTTTTAAAATTCTGAGATGTGTGCTCTACGTGGCAAATGGCAGTGTCTTTATTTAAAGATTGAATTGCACATGAAAATATTAACAACATGGAATTCTACTCTGAATATACTTGTTATTTTTCTCAGTCTCCTTTGGGGGTTTTCCACAGTTTCCTCAGAAACCAGTTGATAGAATCGCGGAAGGGCATGTGAGTACCAGGAATAAAGGAATAGCAACACAGGGTGCTGTGGAAATAATACAGTAAAGTTAGGGAATGCTTCTCTCCAACAAAACCACCAAGGTCACAACCCCACCCTACTAGGGAAGCCAATCTTGCCCTTAAAATGTCTGGCTGCTCAGAAGAAACACACAATGCAAGGTTTAAATTAAATGCTTTTCAAGTACACCTTTCCGTTGGAATAGAAAAATGTTAGGAGAGGTGCATTCTTACATGTGTCATTCATACTCATTTTTCCCTTATATAACAATTCTTATTCTTAACTTTTAGGTTGTTTATGGAATTTTTATTGAATAATCTTATTCCACTTGGAAAATGCAAGGTAGAAATTTTAAGTGGAAAGAACACCTTGTTTTATGCTTCATCTTTTGTGGTAAAAATTTAACATTTAAAAAAAATGGACTCATTTTAGTACTTGAATATTTTTGGAGCTACTTCACAATTTCTCTAGGGTGATTGTTGGTTATTACTTTAAAAAAATTTTTTTTAAATTATTTTTTTAAAAAGATTTTATTTATTTATTTTTTCAGAGAGAGGGGAAGGGAGAGAGGCAGAAAGAGAGAGAGACAGCAATGTATGGTTGCCTTTCACCTGCCTCCAGCTACAGATCGGCTGGAGACCTGGTTTGCAACCTGCTTATGTTGCCCTGGCTGGGAATTGAACCAGTGACCTTTGGGTTTGCAATGGTTATTATGCTTATTAATCTATAATACACTGTTTTCCAAAAATCATTGGAGAGGCTCAAAAAAATTGATCATGTATAAATAAATTTAATGAAATAGAAAGGAAACCACAGGAAATATGGTAAACAGAGCTTGGGCTTTGGATGAGGCAGGCAAAGTTTAAAAATCTTGTCTGTGATTTATTTACTAGATCTGGGGCCTTGGGAAAGTTACTTAAAATTTCTGAGTCTTAGTTTATTAGATGTTACAATGGCAACTTCATAGAATTATAACAGGTAGTTTACAGATGACTTTGTTTAGTATCTGAAAGAGTAAGATTATTAAGAGTTCAAGATTACTAAATGTTAGTTACATTTTTTGTTAATATTATCATCACTATTATCATAATTATTGTACATTCTTTCATTGACAATGCTGTTTGGAAAGAAAGGAAATTATAAAGGGGTATTTCCCAAGTTTAACTGTATCTATGAATATAACCTGGGTCTTGTCAAAATGCAAATCCTGATTCAGTAGCTGTGGTTTCTGACATGTTTCAGGGGACATTGGTGCTGTTGCTCTAACACAGACTGCATTTTGTATGGTAGCGTATCTACTATCAATTATCAATTTCCCTATTATCTATCTATAATATCATGATTTCATTAGAAGTAGAAATATTTCAATTTATCAAGTACAGAATAATAGGTTTAAATGCTAATCCCTATGCCCTCACCATTTATCATTGCTTTCTTAGCATGGATGGTATAATTTGGCCTAAAAATCAGCAAAGAAAACAATTGAAATAATTCTCCTCTGAGTAGTCACTCAGCAAACATTGGATTACTACTATATTGGATTACTTGCTGTAGGAGGTAGAAAAATAACTGACATAGCTCATCAGGAATTTATCCCACTACAAACTTATTTTTATAGAAAGTTTAAAATTACATGAATAACCATAATTCAAGAAAGAAGCTTAAAAATTCAATAAACCATCTAGTCAGAGTTGAAAGAGTTCGAGTAAATGGGAATGATCCCAAAATAATATCTACATGTAGCATTAGTTTTGTTTTTTCCAGGCAGCCCTCAACCAAATGTCAAACTATAAACCCTGAGCCTTCTTCATATCTTGACCTTAGTTGTTGCCATATCTTATTATTTCTAGAAGTTTTCACTTTCTTTATATAATAATAATAAACAATATACATTGTGTTTCATGAGCTATTCTGGGTGCCTTATTTATATACATGAATTGATCTTCACAAAGAGCTATGGACTAAGTAGCATTACTTTTCTCATTTTAATGATGAGGAAACTGAGAATTAGTCGTTAAATTAACTCAAGTTTCTAAAATATCAGCCCCTACTGGGCATGTTTGCCCCCCCCAAACTGTAATAACTTCTACTGGCCTGTCCTCCTTGAAGTCCCCTCCTGCTTTGCTCTGATTTTCACCACCAAACTTGACCTCTCAGTTCCATTCCTTCAAGTAATCTCTATTTTACAAGATGATTCCTTCTTTTCTAGTGCAATATAGATGATACTTTATGTAACAAGTGCAAATTCATGTAATTAATATAAATACTAAATTTAGTGAACAATATAACAGTCTAAAGATTAATCTGTTTCTCTGCCAAACATATTTGCCTTCAGTGGCAATCGTCTGCCACATTCAAAGGCATGACTCTAGGGGTGAAAATTTTAGCCTCTGTGGGTGAGGTAGGTGTTAAGCCATGCTATGTTCTAGTGACATCTCATTGTTTTTTTTTTTTTTTTAATACTAAGGCATGCTTTCTTTCTCATACATGTTAATAACATAGTAACTTTTATTTCCTGAGAAGTCAATGCCTACATCTTCTATTAAAAACAGTACAGAAAACTTTATGGATTAGATCCAGTAGAGATCCTTCTCTAAGTTATCTGTACCTTAAGTTTTACATTATTAAGCCTGTGCACAATGAATAGGATTATGAATTATAAGGCTTTTCAAATCTATTCACAACATTCAGGTTGTTTTATATAAATCTATTCACAATAGACAGGTTGTTTACAAATGAGTACATTTTTTGATATTTGTGGAATATTTCTCCAAAATATTTGTTTATAATGGCTTTCCTAACTTCATTTCATAAACACCTATACACAAATAAAATTAAAATGCTTTTTAGCTTTTTGGAGAAAATTTTTATCATAAATAAATGATCAGGTATGAGCTGTCTCAGCTATCCTTGGTTCTGGCTGTCCGTCTCTACTCTAACATTTAAAAAAAATCCTGATCCAAGATGCTGTGATAATACCTCAGATGGTCTTCCAAACATCGTTTTCCAGTGTTTTTTTTTTTTTTTAACTTTCCTTTTCTGATATAAAAGTAAACACTTGCAAACTCAAATCCAATCATCAAATATTACTATGTGATGGTTACCAATCGAAGTAGGTATTTTATCATTGTAAACTAAAGGCCAACAGGCATTAGAAAAATGAGCTAGAGCATGTGGATAGCTCATGGAAAGCAATCTTCACTGGACAATTATTCAATACAAAATATTTTTTTACCAGAAAAGCCCATTAGATTCAACTAAAAGTTAAGATTTCTTTAGAGAAAAACAGAATAAAGTGCCAAGATTAATACTGTTCATGGTGTTGAAAGGTTTGTGGTCTTGTGTCTGAGGAATCTAAAAGGTCAGAAACCACAAGGAAGCATGTGTGCTGTTACTTGCATAGTTACTAATTTTTCTCTTTATTTCTATAATGAGATGCACTATTTTAAAAGAGAAACTCTCTGAGAGTTACTTGTAGTGTTTTCAGGCAGACAGCTCTTTTATTTTCATGTTATGGCCTTGGCCAAAGAGTTTTTTGATAGACTTTTCATTTAACTCAGTAAGAATTATAAACTTATTATTTGTTCATTTTTCTCCATCACATCTATGATGCCAAGAACAATAGTTTGAACATCATTGTATGCTCCACATCTTGCACAAGGTTTAGAAAAAATAAGCATGGACTCATACTTTTCAAGTAAATGAAGAATTAATAAATCAAGTTGAACTTAATGGTTTGTTCCCAACTCCGGGCAAGAGCTTTAGATTGAAAATGTGTGAAAAAACCTGAAGTTTGTGGACAAAGTCCCTCTCCTTTAGTGGTGATTGCCAACTCGAATGGATAAAATATATGCACATAAAATGTTAAGGAAAAACAATCAAGCCTGTAAGGATATGAAAAGTTGTATGAAACTTTTGTTTGTGTACACAACATATTTTATTAGACGTTCTATTATTTTTGTAATACTAATTAGTATGGGAGTTTATATGTAGACAGAACTAGAAAAAAATTGAGGGTAAACATTGCAAGGAAGGAACAAATAGAATGTTAATAGTCTAAGAAGGAAAACTTTTTTGTTGGCTAGGCAAATCAGAGGAAGATTTATGGGTACATGTATATTGCATATTGGAGGATGGGTATGATATTAATATGCCAAAATCAATAAATATTTCAGAAATGAGAAAAAATTAAGTACATAAATTATTCTTGTGTATTCAATTAGGAGTAGTAATGTTAAGAGAGTAGAATATAGTTGGTTATATATTGAATGCAGTTTTTTATGATTGTTGATAAGCAAAATTTACTCTGAATTAATGGTTGGCATTGATTTGAGTGCTTCTAAAGTGCTCACTTTTTGGGAACCAATAACCCCTTTTTTTCTTAAACCTCTGAATTGACTTGAATGTAGGAGAAATAAAGCCTTCCTTGAATAATTTCTGAAGTGGAGCATAGGATGAATAATCAGGATGGATTTGGTTATAAGATCTGACTGTGATTCTTTTCTTAATATTTCCATCTCTACAAAGAAATATATAAAGCTCTAAGTGTTTTATACCATAGAGGGAAATTTTATTCTTTGCCTATGGAAGAAATACATGATAACGTATTAAAATACATGATAACATATTGGTAAAGAAATCAATGAAGTATTTATTATTAACTGTCTATATTTCTATAGGTTAAATACATTTTATTTCCAATGCTGTTTAATATTATTCTGGAAGCTTGAATAAGTGATGAACTTTTATATATGATTAATTGAAATAAATGACCACTGATAGTTTTTTTAAATTAATATGAATTGGTAGTTGACTGCTCTTTATGGGAAATAAGCATATTGTTGGTTTACTAAGCCTGCTTCCATTGCAAAAAGACCATGCCCATTGGAAGCTTCTTGGAAGAGCCAATACCTACCCGGCTTCTCTTTTAAAGGAAGATATTCAAATCACATGTGGCTGCAAATTGATTCTGAATATGTTGAGTATTTTAAATATTATTGCCTTTTCTTAATTCTGATTGTTCTTTTATAACTAAATATTCACTATGGTTAGCATGCATCTGAAATGTTCTTATTTAGAGTACTTGACTACTCATGAGTTTGTTGATAGTTCTATATTGGTTCAACTGCACAGTGCCATTTAAGACAGGGGTCCCCAACCCCTGGGCCGCTGATAGAAACCCAGTCATGTCTATTAGGAACCTGGCTTGCACAGCAGGAGGTGAGCTTGCATGTAATGCACTTGAATCAATCATCCAGGAACCATCCCCTGCCTTGCTCCAGGACCTGTTCATGGGAAAAATGTCTTTCATGGAACAGACCACAAAACAGGTCCCTGGTACCAAAAGGGCTGGGGGCCACTGAAAGATGCTGCAAGTCTTCAAGTCATTGCATACAGGGTATGGACTGCCAGACGTAAGATTTCATTTTTACGTCTTACGTTGTTATTTAGTCTCAGAGGCAGAATCTCTGGGACCTTGAGCAAATTACTCCATCTCTGATTCCTAAATGTTAAATACAGTTGCTAATAATACATCACAGAACTGTGATAAAGGTTAACTGAGAGCAGGGAGAAAGGAGGCTATTAAAATAAGAGTCTGACATTTAGTAAGTATGTATCAGTACCCTTCCCTAATAAATTGTGTTGTCACGACTAAGAGATTGCTGGTTTGGTAAGAAGCCCCCAAGAAAACCCCAAATGTGTCCAAATAATCAGGAGGAATCCTATACCACTTGGACTCTTCGGTCCTAGAATGTAGGCGAGTTATTATCTCTGTACAGAGAATAATGCTAATGCAGGTTTGTGCTCAAGTCCCTCATTTACTTTTTGGCATGTGTGAGTTATAGGAGATATATAGGGATAAATCAGGCTGTCACTTATTTACACCTACAAAAAGAGCGTTAGATGCTAGGGACTCCATCTGGTGGCCTCTTCGACCCCATTTCTACAGCGGTGGTCTCCTTGGCTCTGGGAGTCCCCAGTGTCACCCTGGGACTGGGGCGCCCGCGCAGGAGCCGGTCAGATGCTGGACAGCTCTGCTGCCCGGAGGAAGGAGGAGCGAGGCGAGAGGCGGGAGAACTCCACTCTGCGCCACCTCCTGGAAGAGCGCTTGAGGCGGCAGCAGCAGGAGGGGGAGGGAGAGGAGAGAAAAGGAAGGACTCTCCAGGGTGGGGAGTGGAAGAAATCTGGGAGCAGCCGGAGCAGCAGCCAGAGCAGCAGGACAGGGAGCTGCTCAGCTGCACTGCCCTCCTCCCTCAGGCAGACCTGCTGAGCTTCCCCACTGCTTCCTCGTCCCGGTGGGCTGAGGCTGCCATCCAGACCTGACTCCAGGTGAGTCAAGCAGAAAGGTGTACTGAAAAGTCTCAACCAGAGGTTTGGAGCTGGAGAGGTTGCTTCACTCCTTAAACGCTGGCGGCTTTGCAATTTCCCCTAAAGTCAGGGACAGAGGGGTCTTGGCTGTGGCTGCAAAGGCTGGGGGTGGGAGGATGGGCAGTGGGTGGTGTAATTCTTACTGCAAGGACAGGGGCTTCAAGTGGAATTCAGTTGATGTGACTGGGTTTTAGGAAAGTTCCCCAGTTCCCCAAATATACGCAGTATGTGTGTGTATGTGTGTGTATACTTTCTAGATGGCTGTTTGTTTTTCCAGTCCATTTTATCCTTCTGTCCCTTCTTCTTGGCTCATTCCCAATTTTCCAAGCTGAGTCAAAGGACTTGAGAGGTGTGGAAGTAGGGAGTCTGGGTATTGAGTGGCGGGGTATTGCTCTGTGTGTGGGGAGTGGTATTTCTTTCGCTCTGACTTACCAGAGGGGAAACCCTGCCTCTGAATTATCTGTGGTTCTTTTGCTCTGTACTCTCCACAGCTTATTGAAGGCAGGGAACTTGAGGCTCTCTAGGCAGCATAAAAAGCCATGATGATCTACTTGTCTCCTTTTCATCCTTTGTTCCAAAATTATTATCATTTTGGATTTCTTTTAACAGCACAACTTTTTAAGAGCCTGACTTACAAGAACAATATTTCTCCTTGTGAACTTGCTATGTGAGAAACGATTAGTTTATGTTAGGAGGAGAGCAACTTTATTTTCCTGGAAGGACTTTGGGGGAAGGGATTGATAAAGACATTTTGGGGATGAAATTATGGATATTTTCTCCAGAACTTCCTTCATGTTTTTCACATTTGTTTCAATTTTAAAAATCTAATGTGTGTGTGTATGTGACAGGCTGAATTCCTGAAGTGTGTTATGAGGTGATTTGGTTTAGAAGTCGCTTTCTTACTGGTAACACTAACATAATCATCATGGCCACAATACTGATCTGTTTTGCTTTTAGATGGTCAAAGTAACTATTTTTATTTTTGAATTCGGTAGTTACTACCTGGGCCTTGCTGTATACTTTTCAGTAAAGTCAACGGGCATATTATTAGTCATATGGGCAAGTATGCATTTTAATAGTAGTAAAGTATAGGAATTATAAATTTAGTAAATATTAGAACCAAACTTGGGGTGGAATTTAGTTTTTTGTTTTTTCTTAAAGATTTTATTTATTATTTTTAGAGAGAGGTGAAGGGAGAGAGGGAGAGAGACATCAATGTGTGGTTGCCTTTCACCTGCCTCCAGCTACAAATCTGGCTGGAGACCTGGCTGGAGACCTGGCTGGAGACCTGGCTGGAAACCTGGCTGGAGACCTGGCTGGAGACCTGGCTGGAGACCTGGCTGGAGACCTGGCTGGAGACCTGGCTTGCATCCTGGTTTTGTGCCCTGGCTGGGAATCGAACCAGCCACCTTAGGGTTCGCAGGCTGGTGCCTTATCCACTGTACCACCAGCCAGGGCTAGGAGTGGAGTTTAAATATCTGTTGACTAATTACTAAATTCTCTATAAGGCCCCAGTGTCATTTTATGCATAGGAAGACTTACTGGTCTATCAAATGGAGATATATGTCTTTAAAAAGCAGTATTTTACTTTGATCTTAACCCTTTACCATCAATTTGGATTTGTCATACTTCTTAGCCAGGTCCTTTCATACATATTCCATTTTTATTTTTTACAGAACAGTAATATTAGTTCTATTTTTCAGGTGAAAAGGCTGTGACTTAAAGGGATTAATTTTCCAAAATTTTTATAGTTATGATGCTGTTAACCAGGAATTTAAGCCCAGGCTCTTTAACTTTAACTTCAACTTGATTTCTTTTTCCCAAAATTGCATGGCTGCTTTTAGTTAAAGTTATTGCAGAAGTTAATACTTGACTGTGCCTTATGTAAAAATACCTTAATGTTGTCCTTGTCATTTTTGTGATTATTTCATTTTTTAAAATATTTTATTATTTTCAGAAAGAGGGGAAGGGAGAGAGGCAGAGAAGGAGAGAGACATCAATGTGTTGCCTTTCACCTGCCTCTAGCTATTGACCTGGTTGGAGACCTGGCTTGCAACCTGGTTATGTGCCCTGGGTGGGAATCGAACCAGTGACCTTTGGGTTCACAGGCCAGTGTGGCCTATCCACTGTGCCACCAGCCAGGGCTGTGATTATTTATTTATTTTTTCTTTTTTAAATTTATGTCTTTATTTCTGCTAATTTTCCTTGTTCTGGAATCTACTTTGTTTCATGTTCATTTACAACCACTTCAGTTTTTCTTTTTATTTTTTAAATTTAATTTTATTGTTGTTTTATTACATCCGTCCCCTTTTTCCTTACCTTTTTCCCCTTCCCCACCCTGTGATTATTTCTTAAGACTGGTTTTACTCTTATGTAGTAGATACTTTAATATTGGGTTGGTCAAAAAGTTCATTTTTTCTTTTCCTCCTAAAATGGCTCCAGTAGTTGTCTTGAACTTTTTTTAAAAGTTTTGTTTGATTGTATTTTGACAGCTATCATATCAATGTGCATTAAAAAATCTTATCAAAATAACTGAATTTTTATGTAGCCATTTTAATGTTGAAGATGGAACAAAAAACACATTTGTGTCATATTACATAGTTATTTTGAGAAAGGTAAAAGCACAACTGAAACATAAAAACATATTTGTGAAGTGTATAGGGAAGGTGCTGTGACTGATCAAACATGTCAAAGGTGGCTTGCAAAGTGTTTTGCTGGAGATTTCTCACTGGACAATGCTCCATGGTTGGTCAAGTAGTCTCATTGAAGTTGATAGTGATCAAATTGAGACATTAATTGAAAACAATCAACATTATACCACACGGAAGGTGGCAGACATGCTAAAATAATACAAAGCAATAAAATTATTGGAAAAATGAAAAATGTGTCTTCTACTTCACAGAAAAAAAAAATAAGTGAACTTTTTGGTGAATCCAATATAACTGTGCAGAGTTATTTGCATATGCCCCTTACCTTCAAATAACTTCTAAACAACTAATAACTGGCCTTGTGTCCTCCATAATAGTGGATTGTAAAGCAGACTGAATATTTACTAATAACATTCTTGGGAATAATTTATATCTTATTCTCAAGGTAGAAGGCAGCCCACAATTAGATGCATTTTAGAACTGCTTAGTGTGAACATGAAATATAACTACAACTTGCTTTCAGAGTAAAATGCCACACTTCACTGCAAATAGTCTTTAAAATTCCTTGAGAACATTGGAAGGTAATACAGGATTTATGAAAAGAAGAGAATTAAGAACTGAATGTTTTTATTTTTTAATGTATGGCCACATTCATAAAAATTTAACCAAACAACATATACTCATATACTATTAGTGCTTTGGTGTCTTCAAATGGATTGGTTCAAAGTAAGCTCATTATAACTTGAGAGAGAGAAAAAAAACGTAACATTGATTCAGCTTTTTTATTCCTTTTTTCATTCTTAAGTGATAAAAATCTGCCATGCACAGGCTTTTAATGAGCCCATTTGAGGTTCAAAGACAGTTTGTGATTTTGGGCGGGGGGCAAGTGGGAAGGGGTGGAGTGTGTGTTTATGTATGCATTCATGCACAGAGTTTAAGCATAAGGAGAGAAAGCGATAAAGTTAGGAAACTTCTTGGAGTCTTATACAGTTTGTAACTTTTTTCATGTTATATACAAAATATTCATTGTCATGTTTGAGAACTAAGAATGTGGTATGCTACTTTGCATGTCATTGCAGAGTCCCTGGACACTCATAGCTCTGGTATTTGAGAATGAATCAGGATAATAAGTTCTATGGCTCTTGACTATCTAACCAGTTTCTTTCAGGTCTTGGCCTTAAAAAGATGGCTTGAAATAATTTCCCTGGAATTTCAAAATCTCTTCTTTTCTCATATCCCAAAGAGTGGCTCACACAGGGTATGTGTGATGTTCCCCATCATGTTAACCCTTCTCAGAGAAGGGGTCCCCTTGAGATGCTGACCAAAGCCTTAGTTTTCTTCCTTTGAAATTCTTTCAGATAGACAACTGAGTGAGGAAGGAGGGAGTAGGGAGGATAAGAAAAGGAAAGTTATTTTACCCCTCAGGAAACAATGGGGCCATTGTACACCTCTACCTAGAAATGTTTAGCCACAAACATTCTATTCCACAAAGAGCTGCATCCTCATTGCAGTAAAATAACTAATAGTTATAGTAATCAACTTATAGTCATCTCTGTTCCATATGGTGAGTTAGAAATAAGAGGAGTAATTAAGGCTCAATTCTATCAGAGAATTATGGGACACTGTACAGAATATGTACCAGAATTACTCAAAAGGAGGGGCAAGGGAACAGGGCAGTTTCTTCCATAAATTTCCATCATTGATTCAGGGCTGCTCCAGAGATAGGGAAGAGGGCCATTAATGCCCTAGAACTTCCGGGCAACCCTGTGCACAGGCTGAGACAGCTCTGCTGACACAGGAATACCTCTGGAGGCTCTGCCCAGCCTTGGTTCTTGTCTGACCCACAGAGATGGAGCAGTGATGCTAAGGCAGTTGGAGTGCAGCAGCCACATTTCCTGCTTCAGGAGTATAATGAATGGTCATTGGTAAAAGCAAGTTGTTCCTTCTACATATGCGGAGCCCATTGGGTCATGTTTTCATGGATAAAAATTTGCAGAGCTATAAATTGAATTTTGGATTTTGCTTTCCTAAAAGTACTATATGTTCAGGAGTTGCTCATTTTAATGAATAGTCAGAGGGGCATAAGATACTAGGGAGATGATTTAACATGCTAAGTTTTATTGCCTATATGCTAGTTTATTATGAGGAATATGGATTCCCCTTTGTGGTGACATGAATGACAAAAGGTCCGTTAGAACAGGTTTAATGCATAAAAATATGGGACATAAACAGCGGACAGGGTTTGCAACCACAATTATTATTATTTTTAAATTATTTTTAGAGACCAGGGAAGGGAGAGAGGCAGAGAGGGAGAGAGGCATCAATGTATGGTTGCCTCTCACCTGCCTCCAGCCACAGACCTGGCTGGAGACATGGCCTGCAACCCAGCCATGCGCCCTGGCTGGGAATTGAACCAGCCACCCCTGGGTTCACAGGCCAGTGCCTTACCCACTGTGCCACCAGCCAGTGCAATTCTTACTGCAGTTGTTTCAATGTAGAGGTATCTTTGGATAAATACATTATATTCATAACTTAAGAGAAACTAAGAAAAGGTAAAGAAATTAGTCCTAGAATATTGACTTGAACATAGGTTTCTGATTCTTAATAAGGGCTAAATTATAGGAAAGAAAGAGCAGAAGTCGCTGAACAAAACTTTTATTATACCTAGTTCATGGTTTATTTTGATTTGTTGAAAAACGTTTTGAAGGCATTAAGTAGGGAAAGATACAGAAAATTATGATTTTTAAAATAGAAGTGTACACTTAATTATCTGCATGCTAGATATAAAAATGAACAATCCAATTATTTCTTACTGGGTGAAACATTTCCTTTTCTTATTCCAAAATAAAATAGTAGTTTAGTATGGTGTGCTACGTAGTTACTTGAGCTCCAAAATTTGCATCCGAAAGGATGCATGTGTTGAACTTTATTTTTCCTCGAGAGTTGCAATATGACTAGCACTGAAATTGCAAAAGACAAGTGAAGAAGTTTAATAGTTTTCAAACTAAATAATTACGAGGATAGATTATAGCACAGAGTTTAAATGTCAGGCACTCACTTAGGGTTTACAAGAATTATCTCAGCTAATCCTGGAAATAATACATTTATTTCTTGGAATAATAAAGTATTTTACAGATTTGAGTTTGAAATGGCCTCTTACTAGTTTTATGAGCTTAAAACAAATGGTACAGCCTGTCTTTACCTCAGTTGCTTTTTCTATGAAATGGGGAGATGGATAGTGCTTAACTAACTTGGAGGTCTTTTGCTCATGTTTTCCTTCTTAATGTAGTTCTAGGTCCAATCAGGATGGGACTGCTATTTTTATGATTGCTATTATGCTCACCTCAGTTTCATCCTTTATTAGCCGTGTGATATTGATCACGTTCCCTTTCTGTAGTCTTGTTTGTTTATAAAATGAATAAAATGCCAGCTCTGATGAGTTGTTGTTGGTATATTAAGGGATTTTGATAAAACCATTTATGTAAGAAACTTGGCACATGATAGATATTCAATACATTTTTTTCTTTTTTTTCTCCCTGCAGATTGCTGTGGAGATATCCTACCTCTTATTTCCAAGTTTTTAATTTTCCTTCTAAAATTCAATGTTGATCTTGCACAGACCATTCCCACCTCCTACTTCGGATGTTCTGTAACCATTAAATTACAAAAGTAGAAGGAATATTTTTATAACTTTTACTGTGCATAATCATGTGAAGAGAAAGCAGCTTGGTCTCAGGACAAATTTTGATAAGGAAAGGGAAATATTTATCCCACCAAGCACTTACTTCTTTCCACCTTTGACAGTTTTTTACTGTCATTCTGTCAGCAATAAGTGAGACTTTTCTATTTAAATGATTTTCTATTTTGTGGTAGCATAATTCATGTCTGGACTTCATCCAATTCACATAAATATAAAGGAGAGTTCAGAATCATTTGTTTTTTACAAGAGGAAAAAATAGGCTCAATGTTTTACATATTGCTTTGCACATCTTTCAAATTAACTTTGATTCTGTTGGTGAAGGTAGTGTAAAAAAACTCACTCCTAGTGGTGTCTTGAGGTTAATTTTTGAATCTTCTAGGTAGTGCTTAATAGGATTTATTTATTTATTAAATATATTTTATTTATTATTTTTAGAGAGAGGGGAAGGAAGAGAGGCATATAGTGAAAGAGTCATCAATGTATGGTTGCCTTTAACCTGCCTCCAGCTACGGACCTGATTGTAGACCTGGCTTGCAACCTGGTTTACGTGCCCTGACTGGGAATTGAACCAGTGATCTTTAGGTTAGCAGGCCAGTGGCTTATCCACTGTGCCACCAGCCAAGGTACTTAATAGGATTTAATTTAAAATGTAACTTCTGCTAAACAGGAAGATTCTTACATGAAGATATTAGCTCCATCAGATAAATGTTGCTCAAGGCCATCTGCATGGGCTTATGGAAAGGTTGAATCAGAACATTTTCATCTCTACATTTGATTACATATTGATTGGATCATCATGATGACTATTTAATAATGTGGCTCAACATGTAAACAACCTGTAATACAATCACCAAGATGAATCCTGCTATTGAGTTTAACACTTCTTTTTTTTCCCTGGGATCTCTCGAATTTACCTTTTTTTTTTTCTTTAAGTTTCCACAAAGTTAATGGCTTAACATAAATGTACTGTCTATATTTTTGGATGTCAGAATTCTAACATTAGTTTTACTGGGCTAACATCAAGAAATCTGCAGAGCTGGTTTCTCTTGAAGGCTGAGGGGAGAATCCTTTTTTTTTTTTTTTTTTGTATTTATCCTTTATTTTTTAATTAAATCGTTTTTATTGTTAATTCTATTACAGTTGTCCCAATTTTCCCCCTTTGTTCTCCTTCACATATCCCACCCCCACTCCCATGGTCAGCTCCCACACTGTTGTCCATATCCATGGGTCACTCATATTTGTTCTTTGTCTAGTCCCTTCTCCTTCTCTCCACCACTCTTCCCCTATGCTGTTAGTGGCCATCTGAATTCATTGGCTTATGGCTCCTTCCTCCATTTAAAGTGTGTTGCTCCTATTTCTGTTTCTGTTCTCACATTACTTGTTCTTCTAACTCTGAATTATTTTCCATGCCTTTTGTGATTACATTGGCATGACCTGGATGATTCAGGATAATTTCTCATCTCCATACCCTTAACTGAATCACATCTGCAAATTCCCTTTGACTATGGAAAGTAATACAATCTGAGGGTCTGTGAATTAGGAGGAGGATGTCTTTGGGTCATTAGACAGCCTATCACAAATGGTAACATTTTGTGCCCTGATACCCTAAAGTTAATGTGCTTCTTTCCCCAAGAAAAAACAATGAATATTGGGGGAATATTAATATTTTTAATTAGAAAATATTAATGGAGAATGATTCTGACTAACAAAGATGCTAATCAATTAAAACACTTTTACATTTATTAACTCAAGTTTTAGAAAAATTAAATTACATTATTTGCACTTCTAAGGTCAAAATATTGTACCATTATCTATCAAGGCTATACTTAATTACTTAGGTTTAAATTGCATAGATCAGTATCTTTGATTTCTTATTCACAAGCAATTCCTCAAGCAGTTCTTATTTATGAAGGTTAGCTCTTACTTATAAAGACAAATACACATAAGGAATCACAGAAAGCTTTTTAAATTTTGCAGGACATAATATTCAAGGGGCTGTCAGACAGTGGTTCCATAATAATCGGTCTTCTCAAAAGTGTGCATTTTGAATATTTTATCTCATGAGCCATATATACTAATTATAGACTTCTAGGAGGAATTTAATGATGGTCATGACAGCTTTTAAAATCTGTTTGTAACCCAAAAGAAGACTGTTTCAGAAGATGGATTCATTTTTTTCCCCTTAAACCATTGTTGCCAAAGGGAACTTGAAATACCCTGTTCAAATTAATTTAATGCAAATGAATTCTTGCTGCCTCACAATTTTGTCCTTCATTTTTCTTAAAATTATGTTGTAAATGAATGTGATAAGCTTTACTGGTTGCTGTGCAGAGAGCATTGTCCTTCCTAAATGCTCCTTCATTTGTCAAAAAGAAGCCATTAGATGAAAAGTAACTTATGTTATCTGATCATAGTATTAAGAATAACTTTAAAACTATAAATTTTATTATAAGCACAGTAGCTGAATAATCTTTGCAGCTATGGAAATTCCAAAGGCTATCCTTTATATACAGGGGTTGGTAAAAGTAGATTTATAGTTATGAGTACCATGAAACACAGTTTATTTTGGCATTATTTATTAATTATTGTATTATTTTCCATACAAACAACTGTAAACCTGTCTTTGCCTACCCCTGTACAACACTGTTATAATCATTGCAAATGTATGTTTTTCTTGTAAAAGGTAATGTGTGTGTGTAGTTTTGCCTTAGTGTTATGCTTTTCTTTCCAGAAACACTCATTCAAATAATTTAAGCTTTAGAGTGTTTTTCACTTTCTTTGTTTTTAATGTCAGCAAAACTATACAGTTTTTTAAAGATTCAGCTAAACATACAGCTGTTTGTATACCATAGAATTAAACAAGAATAATTATGAATGAGCATTTTTGACATGGGTCTGCACATCTACCCCTTTGCACATTAATGAAAAGTCATTTAATCAAGGAAGGTAAGATTGAATTAAGAACTATGTTGATTTTTCAGTAACTCTTGATGCAAAACATGATGCATAAGCATAGTTTTTAGCTTCCATATCCAGAGACCTAGTAGGTTTACTACTCATATAAATGGTCTTTTTCTACTATTGATGGTCCTTTTCTATCTCTTTTCCAGCCATGCTATATTCATCAGAACAAGGACTCCAACTGAGTTTTCAGCCCCCATAAATGAAAAGAATAGTGTGATAGGCTGCTTGTGCATATGGCCCTCTTTAGCAGGCCAACTGTTACTTTAGTCCACCCACATCACTGAGGACATATGGCATTACCTTGGCTGTGGAAGTAAGAGTGTGGACATGTCTCAGTGTGGGTATGAAACTGCTGGTTGTCTTCCTGTTATTGCTCATGCAACCAACTATTTCTTGGTGGAATTTTATCATCCATAGCAGTAGATTTGAGGATGGTAAAATGATGTTACTATTATGAGTTGATATGAAAACAATATGATTAATTTTCTATCTACTTTGATCACAGACCTAATGGATACTTGCTATTAAAAAACATAGAATAAGAAATGATGACTTTCCCAAAACTAAGAGTCAGTGCTTTTTTCCTTTTGTTTTTTTAGTTTAAAAAAATATACATATGTTTCTTGACTTAGAGAGGGAGAGAGATAGAGGGAGAGAGAACAAACATTGATTGGTTGCCTTCTATATGTGCTCCAATTGAGGATTGAACCTACAGCCTAGGTATGTGCCTTGACCAGGAATCAAACACCCAACCATGTGGTGTATGGGATGATGCTCCAACCAACTAAGCCACCCGGCCAAGGCCAGGGCTTTTTCAGTAAAAATACAAATACATTCAGAACTACAGGGATAGAATCAGAACAGCAGAGAAAGCAGAAATACTCTTGGGATAATTTCTTGTGGAATAATCAATTAATGAAATTTAACAATAGATCTATTGTTATTTGTAACTTCATGGAAAAAATGAGAGAAAATATGATATGAACAGATAGGCTGGATAGAATGAAAAGAGTCAGCCAGTCCCAGCAAAGTTGATTTTATAGGATTTACAGTGTTCTGGAACAATTTTTTTAAAATTATGCTTATCTTTTCAAGAGTTTTGACTTTGCACAGTGAGATATTTCAGCACCTAAAGAGTGTATACTTTTCAGTGATGGCTCTAGAATGCCTAGAGGGGCTTTGTTCTACTTTCTGATTGAAGGGCAAGCCTGGAGGGCTTGGTGTACTGCAGTAACTTATGCACAGGACTTGATTTAGGTAATAAGCCTCATTTATCTAAGGCGAAGAATTGCGGGTGCAGTGGAGGGCTATGGGGAAAAAAATGACATTGCAAGGTACCTGTTGGTGCTGCTACTGGCAAGTTTGTGTAATGAGAGTTTGTTGCCCATATATATTTTTTTTTTTTTATAAGCATACAATTACCTTAAACACTATATTTGGCAAATCTGAAAATTGTTCACTAAAACTGTATTTTCTAAATATTAGGTAAATAAAATTGAGCTTTGTATAGGTAACATTGACAAAAGCAGTATTTCCAGTTGTAGAAATGATATGTTTTTAAAGGCTTGTTTTACAAAGTCTCATTTCAGTTTCAATGCTACGGCACATTTATTAATCACCATTAGGACTGTTTGTGAAGTATTTGGCAATATGGGTATCAAAGATGTGTTATAATGGTGATTGATAAACAGAGAACAGCACCATTATTCTTGCTGACAGCCTTGAGAACTTCAATTTTCATCCTTTTTCATTCTGCTGTACCACTGACTGACAATTTTAAATTATTTAAACCATCAAAAAATTTATTTTCTTGGAATTCACTGATTTATGTATTTTTGGAACATTTTATATTTATTGTGGCAAATTATCAAAGTATAACAATACAGCAGTTCATAGGGAAGCAAACAGAATGAAACAGATTTACTACCAAGAAATATATAGATTTTTAAAATTAATTAATTGATGTTTATAAAAGATTTTATTATTTTTAAAGAGAGGGGAAGGGAGAGAGGCAGAGAGGAAGAGAGACATCAATGTATGGTTGCCTTTTACCTGCCTCCAGCTACAGACCTGGCTGGAGACCTAGCTTGAATCCTGGTTATGTGTGCCCTGGCTGTGCATCAAACCAGTGACATTTAGGTTCACAGGCTGGTGACTTATCCACTGTGCCACCAGCCAGGAATATATCTGTTTTATTAACACAATAACTGCACAGATAATTTTGCTCAGAGATTTTATGTTGTTCTTTTTGATAGGTATATGCATATGTTTACAATTGACTTTTCCTTGTCATGTGTTTGTGTGAGATGTTGTATGTTTGCACACACACATCCATCCTAGAGATCTTGGCCAAACAATAAATTTCTTTTTTTCTTTTTTTACTGTTGTTGTATTACATCTATTGCCTTTTTGCTCCCCTCTGTCCCCCTCCCCACCCACCCATCCCCTACAAAGTCAGTCCCACCTGTTGTTCATGTCCATGGTTCCTTTATACTAGGTTCCTGTCTAAGCTGCTCCCCTTCCCTGCCTCTGCCTCCCCCCTCCCCCCAACCCCTTTCCCCCTGACCACTGAAGGCCTATTCACTGTATTCATATATTTGGTTCTGTTTTGCTTGTTGTTAGTTTTGTTCATTATTGTCCCGTAATGGGTGAGATCATATGATATTTGTCCTTAGCTGACTGGCTTATTTCACTAAGTATAATACTCTCCAGTTCCATCCATGTTGTTGCAAAGGGTACAAGTTCCTTCTTTCTTTCTGCTATATACAATTCCATTGTATAAATGTACCAAAGTTTTTTGATCCAATCATCCACTGATGGGCACTTAGGCTGTTTCCAGCACTTGGCTATTGTAAATAGTGCTGCTATGAACATAGGGGTACATAGGTTCTTATGAATTGGTGTTTCAGGATTCTTTGGGTATAGTCCAAGTAGTGGAATTGCTGGATCAAAAGGCAGTTCCATTTTTAGTTTTTTAA